>CATIWK010287009.1:0-25379 GCA_949634005.1 Mallotus japonicus
ATTTAAATATATCTAAAATTTATGTATATTAAAATATTAAAAGTTAAATATTAATATGATAAGAATAATTTATTTATTAGAATGAGGAATTATTAAATTATAATTTTAATTTAAATAAAATATTTGATATTAAAAAAAATACAAATTGAAGTTGAGTGTCCAAATTGAAACAAAATCAAAGTTCAGTGACCATATGTGCATATGACATGGACGATGATGTGGAAGCTGACGTGGAGAATATTCTAAGAATATTCTTCAACTGGTGACCACGTCAGCACTGTGCCACTAGGTGACTGGCAGTTGAAACAAAATTAAAGTTTGGTTATAAAAAATATACAAATTAAAGTTTGGTACCCAAAATGAAATAAACCGAAAGTTGGGTGACCACTGATGCATTTAACCCCTCTATTTTCTCTTCCAATTTTTTCTTTCTTTTTTTAAAGCTCTAATGAAATTAAACTTATAATTATAATTTTTTCACATTTTTTTAACTCGATACGAAATTCAATATCATTAACTTTCATAATAATTTTTTATATTTTAAACTTTTATCTTTTTTACAAATATAACCTTAACTTTAATTTTTTTTTTACAAATATATCCTTACTTTCAGCAAATAAATACATATATGCATGTTATGTTAGCATGTCATTTCAGTATGGACACATGTTATTTCGACCGTGGATAAATTTACAACAAACTAAAAAGTTTATATACTAATTCGTCACAATTTAAAATGTATGATAAATTAATAAAAATAATTAAGGTTCGTGATATAATTATGGGAAAAAGGTGCATTTAGGCCCTTAATATTTAATCCAAGGTTTACTTGGACCCTAGAAATTTAAAAAGGCTTAAAAACCCTCCTAACGTTACAAATGTTAGTCCAGCTACCGCATTTAGCAACTAACTGTTAATTCCCTCCGCTTGCTAACACGTTTAAGCATTAAACTCCATAACAAAAAAATCAAAAGCTCTCTCTACAAATCACTAAGGCTTAGAGATGGTGGAGAAATTGAAGTCACGCTGGTTATCGAGGGAAGATGGCATCGTCTTCTTCTAGTAGATCCAGTAACTCCAATTTGCAAAGGAGCAATATCGAGATGGAATATGTTGGGTGGGTGAAGTATTGTAGATGCAATATGGGAGGGAGAAGATTGAAGGCTGTTCGATGGACTTCCTGGATAGACGAAAATCCCGGTAGAAGATTTTATGGGTGCCGAAATTATAAGGTATTTACTATAATATATATCATATGGTTGTAAGAAATTTATTATGCATTGACAGTGAAATGATGAGAACCACTTGATCTATCAGGTGGCATCTTGTGGATATTTTGAGTGGCATGACAAGAAAATCGGGGATAGAGCTAGGACCGTTATCAATGAGCTTAAAATTGAGAAGAAGATGCTAATTGAAAGCAACAAGCATTTGAGTGCATGCTTGGAAAGGGCCATTAATGTCTGCCTCCTTAGAAGTGGAGGCTGAAATCTCTCACCTGTGGGATGAGCTATGCAAATTAAAGCATGACAAACAACAAGACAAAATTGAGCTGGAGGTGAAGAATAAAAAGTTGATCGTTGCTTACACTATTGCTATAATTTTATGGATGTTGGTAGTATGTTTTGTAGTTTTTGTGTAGGTTAGGAGCTTTGTTAAAGTGTAACAGTAGGTTGATGTCCCTTTTGTTTATGGTATGTTAGAAGTTGTTGTCCCAAATGCAGTAATTTTGTAACTGATGCTCCTTGCTAATTGGTAAATGAATATCATGTATTTAACTTGTAGCCTACATACACTGTCTTAACAAAAGGATATCACAAAGCTGAATCATACTTAAAATTGAAGATAATAGCAAACAACAAAATAATCTTACATATAATGCTACATATTTCTGCCAAAATAATACCTAGAACATTGATTCAGAGTTGAACCTTGTAACAAATCACATATGGACAATGTTTCCAAATAGCACTTGAGCCAAAATGAAATTTAAAAAGCAAAATAGACAACACAAGCAACATGTTTGCTGTATTGTTCACAAAACAACTTAAAAAAGCAAATGTCAATCCTTTTGAATATGCTTTGAAGGAAAA
Source organism: Mallotus japonicus (assembly GCA_949634005.1). Taxonomy (NCBI): domain Eukaryota; kingdom Viridiplantae; phylum Streptophyta; class Magnoliopsida; order Malpighiales; family Euphorbiaceae; genus Mallotus; species Mallotus japonicus. The sequence continues at coordinate 2,094 of CATIWK010287009.1, forward strand.
GAAAAAGCTTGCTTTGTTCTGATTTACTCTTCATTGGAGCTGATGTTCTGGTCTCAGTCACCGCCGACTTCACTGCTTCCCTCTCAAACTCCAATTTATTAGGGTTTCCTCTCTTCCTAATGATGTATTTGGGCTATATCAATGGTGTATTAGTGTGTCCCATGGGCTTCATAATCTTATCTATGGGCTTTATTGTGTAATCTCTCTTTATTAGTGAATATTTCTTATATGGTAAAAAAAAAAATTATTCATTGTATTAAAAAATATTATCTAATATTGCCCGTGAGTAAAGATTTTTTTTTAACAAGAAATAAAGATTTTTTTGTACTTACATACTTTATGAGATTTTTCATCTAACATGGATTAATTTTTAGATGAAATCTGACAATTCGTGCCATCTTGCGTTTGACATAATTTCTATCTGTACAGAACATCCAACTAATGAATACAACATACTCTTAACGCGTTTATCTTTATGTTTTCATTTTTCTTATTTTTTTTCCTTATCTTGCCTCAATGCTTTTGTTTATGAGAAGAACAAGATTTTAAGTAAATAGATTTATGTGATTTATTTTGAATAAAATTTTAAAATATTTTAAAATTTCATTTACATGTTAAAACACGAATTGATAAAATTTAAATTTTTTTGAAACATATAATAATTAAAGTGATATAAATTTGGTTGATACTATAATTAAAAATCAAAGAAAATTAAGATAGATTTGATTATTTATGCAAAAGAAAAATATATAATATATTTTTGTTATTTTGAATTTAAAATTCAAAGCTTGATTATTAGATCGAGTAGCAAAGGAACCCAGCTGCCAATTAATTGTTAGATTTTAATAATATTTCAAATACTAAAATATCATTCAAAATAATTAACACAAAACTCCAATCCTAATTGTTTTTAATCACCGCTAGTTAATACAACAATTATCTATATATAATATATAGAAAAAATATAAAAAGATAAGTATCACATGCTTATAACTAAGGAGAGAAAACCCTAGGCTCTCAACTATGCTTATAATGTTTTTCACTTTCTGATTTATATATTTTTGTGTTATTTTAATTTTTTTTTATTTTTAGCAAGGCAATATTAATACAATACAAAATTTCAACAATAAATCATTTTCAAGTAATTCATTATAGTATCAATATTTTTCTCTCTTTAGTTAAGAGCCTAGGGTTTTCTCTCCTTAGTTGAGAGCCTAGTATCTTTTTCTGTTCTCTTTACTCTCTGTCTCTTTTTATGTTTAAGCTTTTTTGTTGCTTGTCCATAATTATGGAAGAAGATATGGCTTTACTATCTCTTACAGCATATGAGGGTGAATAAATTCTTCTAGAAGGGGATTATACTACATCAGAGGAGGGGTTGAATGGGTTTTATCTTGTTGGTAGTAGGTTTCTTTATAATAACGCTTTCAACTTTAGGGTGATGAAGCTTCATATGGCAAGCATTTGGAAACCAATTAATGGTGTGGCTGTAAAGGATCTTGTTGATCGTAGGTATTTATTTTAGTTTTTTAATGAATCTGATATAAAGAGGGTGCACGATAGTGGTCCATGGTCTTTTGACGGGTGCCTACTAGTTCTTCATCTACTTCAAAAAGGAGAAATTCCTATGCATGTTCTTTTGTTCCATGTTCTAATTTAGGTTTAGATTTATGACCTTTCAATAGGTTATATGTCTATGAATGTTGGAAGGCAATTGAGGAATTATGTAGGGGAGTTTTTAGAGTGTGATGAAGCTAATAATACTGGATTTTAGAGGAATTATATGAGAGTATGTGCGTGTTTTGATGTTCAGACTCCCCTTCATTAATGGAAGAAGATAAAGACTAGTTATGGCTCATGGAGTATATTGAAAGTCTTTGTCCCAAGCTTGTTGGTAATCCGCAACAGAAGCTGCACCAGGAATAGGGTCCTTGGATTAAAGCTCTAAGTCGGCGGTTAGTAGAGAGAGGTGGTTGCGGGAACTATGATTTGATCTTATAGATTCGAAGTTGACTCAAAAATGGGATAATGCTCAATCTATAACAACTAATTCTCTATTTTCAAATTTAAATACAGGTAACACTGGGATTAAGGAGACTAGTGGTGCTATTAAATTAGGTATGAGGAAAGATGAGACTATGGTAATAAATCCTCAGATGGGCTTTGGCCAAATTCCAATGGACTTTCAGCTTCATGAAAATGTGGATATGGACATTTTAGAAGATAAAAAAAGGAAGAGGGCATTACAATTAAACCAGACTAAATTTAACAATAAAGTTGATATAGGTGAAGTTGATATTAACATTACTGATGCTGCCTCTATCTCTACTTTAGAAGTTGACTGCAATCAAGCTTCAAAGATATTGGCTGGGTATATATATGGACCTCGCTGTTAACCATGATAGGCGTTAGTTGAAACTGTCATGAGCTTGGCAACCCACGACCAGTCTTAGCTCTAAAGGACTTTATTAGGTTTTGTAAGCCAAGTTTTATTTTTTTTATTGAAATGTGATGAGTATAAGAAATGCATTATTTTAAGCACTCAATGTATTAGGATTAGATGCAATTTTAGTTGCATTGGTATTTCTTTTATTCAGTTTTCATTTAGTTGAGTATTTGTTGCATGATTTGTGTGTTTATTTATTTTTAGTATTATTTGGTTTATTTTTGGTTAAATTTTGTGCAGTTAGGAAGTCAAAGAACAGTGGAGGAAAGTTGGATGGGCTTGTGAAGGTTCTGGAAGAGTTAAAGGAACGACCAAGGAGCATCTAAAGCTGATTGGGCCTATTTTGAAGAAATAAAGCTGTGCACGGCCGTGTGCATTTCAAGCACGGTCGTGCCACCTGCTGATGGGAAATTCAAGCTTAAAATTAATTGCTGATTTTTGAAGGATATGACGAGGATTTCATAAGGCAATAAACCTAGGGCTGGAAGCTAGGGTTTTATAAGTGTGTAGCCTCCAGAAACAAAACATTATGTCATTTTTATATTTTTCATATTACATTTTCTTTTATCATTTTAGAGAGAACAAGGATTTTTCTTGTTCATGTTGGTTTTTGAGATTGAGTAAGAGGATTGAAGATCAATAGGCTGCTGTTCCAGGGGCTTTCTTTTGTGATTTTGGATATTGTTAATTCTATTTTGATTAATAATGATGTCTATTTTCTTCTATTCTTCATCTTTTTCTCTTATAATTAACATGAGTGGCTAAACTCTTTTTTAGGGTTCTTGTTACAATTCAACCATGTGATAATCGTAATTAAACCTAAGCCATTAATGTAAATCCTTTGGATGTTGTTGAACTTAATGTCTTCATAGGATTGATCACCCTTTGATTGAATTTATACAATGAAACTTGATCGAGAGATAGATTGCATTGGATTTAAATAATAACCTATTAGATGCTTTCTTAGTTGAGCGACATTTAAGCAACTAATATTGATTTAGGGTTGGTGCTTAAACCGGGTTAACCGAACACTTAGTATGCGAGAGCTGTAAATCTAAGATGTCAAGTTACTTGGTTAATTGTGGGGTTGTCTTAGGAGGAAAGCCTATGATTCTTTAGATACCCTTAAATTATATTAAGGTTAGGTATGGCTTAGGAGTTAATTGATCTTAAGTAAAGGTTAAATTGGTAATAAGAACCTTAGCTCTTTAAATTGATTGTTATTTAATTCAGATTTCTTGTGTTTTATCTTAGTTTAATTTTAGTTTAATTTAAAATACCCTTTTTCATTGTTTAAACAAACCTACACAATTAGTATTACAGTACTCAGTCTGCAATCTCTGTGGGATCGAAATTTAATTACTACTTGTATGATTTCGTGTACTTGCGGATACCATCAGTGGGGAGCCTATCCCACAGCCTACTCAGCGGGGATGATCGAAGCCCGGGAGATTACCGGTAGGTGGATGATATTTGTGATGCCGGTTGATCGTGCTTGGTACCTTGGTGAGCGTATCGTAAACTGGTTCTTGGGACCTAGTGACCATCATGTCCCTCGTCCTCCTCCACTTGACATGTTCTGGGGGGAGGAACATGGTAGGCCCCACTATGGAGGAGGCATTGATCGGGACTGATTATCGGTTACATCTGGAGCCGGAGGGCATCTCATATCTCGAGATTCTCATTCCTCCCCTGATTGACGGTGTTGCGAGGAACTTCATGATTGCTCCGCTTGTTGCGGCTGATGGTCTTTCTTCCCTTGTGCTTTGTGCCCCACTTCTGCCCCTCAGGTATGTTTTGTTTCCCTTTTGTGTTTTTATACTGATCGTTCCTATTTTTGACTGCTTCCGCTTGTGCTTGACAGCCTCGGCCGAAGAGGTCTTGTGCCAGGAGTGCTGCCGAGAGTTCAAGTAGTGCTGGAGCTACTGCTGATGCCCCTATAGGTGCTGCTCAGATGATCTCCGGGGTGGCTACGTTACCATTGCTAACTATGATTCGGGTACCTAACCTTAATGGTGAGGTGGTGGTTCAGGTGGTTCCTGCATCTACAGATCCCATGGGTTTCATCCCTGAGGATGCCACTCATGTGAGTCCCAGGTCTACCTTTACTGTTTTGATACTTTAGCTTTACTGTTTGTTGACTATTCTGTTTGCAGGTTCCTCGAGATACAGCCATATACTGGTATTAATGTGCTTCGAGTTTAATGAGCCACTTTGTGTGCGACTCCATAGAGGCTCACGTGAGTCTTTTTTACTTTGGCTCATTTCTTGCTTAAATTATGTAATGATATGCATGTGTATATTATGAATGCATGTGTGTTATGATGATGCAGCTTGAGTATGAGAAGCTGGTGCAAGAGCGGGATGAGACCATCCGTCATATGGAGTCGGTGCGCCAGCAAGAGGGTGCTTACTACCAAAGTGAGATTCAGATGCTGCGTAACGTGGGACCCAATAGGAGGGAGCCCTCAGATGTCGATGATGACAACGACGACGATGATGATGATGGTGCCGATGGCAAGGATGGGGCTGAGTCTTGATCCTCCCCTTCCCCTTTTTGTTATTTTACTGACTATGCTAATAGGAATTTTGGACATTTTGAGGTGTACTAACTTATTAACCATTTATGAGGCTTTCGATGCTTTCTGATTTTTCTGTGCTCTTCCTTCTGTTTATTCTTATTTGCTCGCCATGCCATTACATGAAATGAAATGAAATAGAAAGAATTTACAATGAAAATGTATGTAATTACATCATAAAAAGATATGAACTCTAAGATGCAAATTTTGCTTTTGTGATAGATATTGATTCAAGCATTTACTTCTCAACATGTGCAATCCTTAACAATATTTCCATCTGTACTAAATAGCATTTATCATGAGCATGGTTGCACATAGGATATTTCAAAATGACAATACCCCTATCCTTAATTAGCCCTTTCGGGTTTTCTAATTAAGTATTTTGCCTCTCATTTTTCTACTTTATTATTACTATTTTTTTTATTTCATGAATAGTATCGCTTGAGACGATCAACATTGATCCATTCAGAGAACTCATTCCCATTGACATCCATTAGCTTGACTGCACCTTTCAAAAGGATGGTTTTAACTAGATAAGGCCCTTCCCAGTTAGGTCAGAATTTCCCTCTTGCATCCGGTATATTCTGCTTGGCTTGCCTTAATACCCAATCTCCAACCTTGATGTCATGTTGCTTCACTCTCTTGTCGAAAGCTCTAGCGATTCTTCTCTGATACAGTTGAGTGTGATACAGTGCTTTTAGCCTTTCACTGTCTATTAGATTCAATTGTTCTAGCCTCTGTTCAACCCACTTTGCCTCGGGTAAGCCTGCTTTAACTATGACTTTAAGGGATTTCATTTCCACTTTAATTAGAAGCACTGCTTCTATCCCACATACCAAGGAGAAGGGAGTTGCCCCCGTGGATGTTCTCACTGTAGTACGGTATCCCCAAAGAGCAAATGACAACTTGTTGGCCCAGTCACGGTGAGTTTCAATCATCTTCGAGAGGATCTTCTTAATATTCTTGTTTACTACTTCTACTGCTCCGTTAGCTTGTGGTCTGTAAGGTGATAACCTGTAGTGCTTTATCTTATACCTCTCAAGCACTGCTTGTACTTCTCTTTGAAACTGTACTCCATTGTCTAAGATTAGATGGTGAAGAATTTTGTACCTACAGAATAGGTTTCTTTCCAAGAACTTAGCTACCTGTTTTGCCCCTAATTTGCTTTAAGATTTGGCTTCTACCCACTTTGTGAAGTAGTCAATTACAACCAGGATGTATCTGTGTCAATTAGAGGCCATAGGATGAATCTCTCCTATGATGTCGAGTCCCCAAACTGAAAATGGCCAAGGGGAGGACATGGTATGTAATTCTGAATGAGGCAAATGGTTGACATCCCCATGAATCTGACACTTGTGACATCTCCTGGTAAACTTGACACATTCCTCAACCATCGTCATCCAGAAGAACACCTGTCTCATTATCTTCTTGGCTAGCATTGTACCATTCATATACGGACCACAAACTCCTTCGTGCACCTCTGTCATTACCTTTCTTGCTTCATTCTCGTCTAAACAAAGCAACTGCATCCTGTCTGAAGTTCTCTTGCACAAGACACCTTTATGGTAGGTGAATTTTGCTGATAGCTTTCTGATGACCGTCTTATCTTTCTCACTTGCATCTGCTGGGCATTCACGCTTGTCTAAATACTACTAGATGTCATAGAACCAAGGCTTCTGATCCACTCTTACTTCCATTACCTTGACACACTTATGACACGGCTAACTCAACTTCAGTAACACCAAAGGTTTCATAAGCATGGTTATTGGCCCATCCCAAACTGATGCTAATGATGCTAGGGCATCTACTATCTGATTGTGATTTCTTGGCAAGTGAATGAATTTGCATTCTTGCAATGACTGTCCTAACTGCTATAAGTGCTCCAGATATGGCTTCAAATGTGGCTCTTTCAAATCCCATTCGCTAGTGGTTTGATTGATTACTGACATTGAGTCACCCAATATTTCCACTTTTGTTACTCTTAGAGCTATTAGTGCTTCCATTCCCATCACACATGCTTCATATTCTGCTTCATTATTTGTGACCCAAAATGCTAGCTTCTTTACTATGGGGATTATCTCATTTTCTAGGGTTAACAGAATTACTCCTATACCTGCTCTGAACTAGTTTACTGCCCCATCAAAGCACATGCGCCATCCCTGAACTTCAATTGCCGTGGTAAGGGCATTTGGAAACTCAAGTTCTATCTCTTGATCATCTAAAGAAGGGTTCAGTGCTAGGAACTCAGCCACTGCTCTTCCTTTGACTATTTTCTTAGTCAGACACTCAACATCAAATTCTGTTAGTAGCACCAGCCACTTAGCTAGTTTCCCAACCAGTGAAGGTGCTTCAAACAGGTGTCTCATTGGATCTAACTTTGAAACTGCTTGGATCTTGTAAGACTGGAAGTAGTGCCTTAATTTTCTCATGGCCCAAACCATTACCAAACAGATTTGCTCAACCTGACTGTACTTCTTTTCATAAGGCAACATCTTCTTGCTTAAGTAGTAGACTACATGTTCAGCTCGTGCTTCTCCTTCTTGAGCTAGCATGGCTCCTATTGCGCTCTTTTCAATTGCTAGGTACTGGATTAAGGGTTTTCCCATTTCTGGGGGTCTCAGAATTGGTGGATTCATGAGATAGTCCTTGATTCTGTCAAAAGCAATCAAGCATTATTCGTTCCAAACCACGGGCTGATCTTTTTTGAGTAGTTTGCATATCGGTTCATACACTTTTATTAATTTGGCTATGAATTTGCTGATGATCTGCAACTTTCCTAATAATCCTTGGATTTCCTTTTCAGTTTTTGATGTTGGCATTTCACGGATCGCTTTCACCTTGTCTGGATCAACTTCAATTCCTCTTTAACTGACTATGTGTCCCAGCATTTCCCCTAAAGTTACCCTAAACACACACTTCTTGGGGTTCAACCTTAGATTATGCTTGTCTACTCTCTACATGAACTTTTCCAATGCGACTCGGTGTTCTTCTCGAGTCTTTGATTTTACCATCATGTCATCAACATAGACTTCTACCTCCTTGTGTATCATATCATGAAACATGTATGTAGCCATCCTCTGATAAGTTGCACCTGCATTCTTCAAACCGAAAGAAATTACTCTATAGCAACATGTTCCCCATTCAGTGATGAAGGCGGTCTTAGCTTTGTCGATGATTGCCATGAGAATCTAGTTGTATTTAAAAACCCATCCATGAAAGAGTACATAGTGCATGTGGCAGCACTATCAATCAGAACGTCTATATGGGGCAGAGGAAAATCATTTTTTGGGCATGCTTTATTGAGATCTTTATAGTTTATAAAAATCCTTACTTTCCCATCCTTTTTAGGTACTGGCACCACATTAGCCAACCATTCTGGATAGTCTACCACTTCCAAAAATTTGGCCTTGATCTGCTTCTCTATGTCTTCTTTTACAAACTGTGCCCATTCTGGTCTCAACCTTCACAACTTCTGTTTCACAGGCTTGTGTCCCTCTTTAGTTGGGATATAATGCTGGGCGATGTCCCTATCGATGCTAGGCATACTGTCGTATGTCCAAGCAAATACTTTCAAGTATTTTGTTAATATTCTTTCTAATTCTCTCCTTTCCTCAGGGGTAACATCTTTTGAAATATGCAATATACGAGGATTTTCATCCGTGCCCATATTAAATGGTTCAGTGTTAATATAATGAATGTCAAATGTGGTCATGTAAGGTTCAATGAAATGCCTCTCATTATCGAAAGATAAATCACACAAATAAGTGAAATTAGACTTCATTGCATCATACTTAAAGTTCGGTACATTAAAAGATTCAAAAAGATTAGCAATAAAAAAAAGGAAAGCATATAGATAGTAAAAGAAAAGAAAGGTAAGAAATAAAGTGCATCAGCCTACTCCTCTGAAGAGAGCAAATGGTCCAATCTGCCAACCACCCACTGCTTGTATTCCTCACTTGTGGTATTATCCCATTCAATGCTGTCGAAATAGTGGATGACCCTCCTGTGCCATGCCTCTCGAAAATGGTCAACAAACCTCTGAAGGAGCTTACCACCTGTGAAGCCCGCAGGGTCTGATGGTATGAGCTGTTTTGCCCTAAACTGTCTGGTTACTAGTTCCAAGTGGTAATAAGTGCATGACCTGAATCCAAAGATCGGCACACAATTCACATAAGTTGCCATAGTTACATGTTCTAAATTCCACCAAGGGCATGTCCAAGTTATCTGACTCTCAGGGATAGCGTACATCCAATCAAACCATTCTTCAGATGTGACACATGCGGTGCTGCAGTAACTTGTTTAAGGTGCCTTTCCTAATGATGTTTAGGCTGATACTTAAGCCAATTCCCAGATGATTTTCCCAGGATGTTGAGCTTCTCTTGGAGCCAAATTTGGAGTAGTAGCTGGCTCCTAGTGAAGTGTGAGCATTTCCCAGTCCTCATCTCATCTAGGCTATGGATGGTCTCTGCTAGGATTAAAGGGAAGGGAGTCATTCCACACTCAATGCCTTCCATTACTTGCAGTATCCTGTAATCTCCTAGCTCATCGTGAGATGTGGTGAAGTGTTATAGGAAAAGATGATAAGAGAAGAGGTGTGCCCATGGTAAGCTGCCTGGTCTCTTCTTACTGCAAGTCCCCAAAAGCTGAAGAGGAATCAGCCGCTTGTCCGATGTAACCAGCTCACCTAGCTTATATGGACTTAGATCAAAGAGTGTTGATCCCATTCCTGGATATATCATAGTATAGTCAGTAAAAACTACTATGGCACTAAACTCCTCATAGATAAGCATAGCTCGAGACCATTGAAGCGAAAACATGTTCATGCGGATCCCAGAGTGCCATTGCTACTTTCAAGAACTTAAAATCGATATGAACATGCTGGTATGCCTTGAGGCATAACATTTCGTAAGGCTCTAAGTTGTTCTAGTCAACCTTGTCAAGGGTATGGAGCAAGTCCCTAGTGATACCTAACTGAACTCGAGGTGCCTCAACCAAGGTATTGTCATTAAGTAATCTTTTGATCCTTTCCCTCAACATTTCTCTATTCCACCAAGAAGATCCTGCATCGAGATCATCATCACTAGTGTCTAAGAGGCGTTCCATGCTAGGGTCCATTGTAAGGCTATAGTTCTGCACAAGTATGCATGTTAGGATGATGATAAGAGGAATGATGCGTGCATACGTGATATGATGAATTCTGCAAAAGAGAAGGGTTAGCGTGTATTCATGGTGTGACAGTTATAATCTTGCTAATGTAGTGAGTGCAAAATGGTTGCAAAAAAAAGATCGTGAGTTAGTTCATGATGAAAATGCCCCCTAGATGTATGTATGTACATATGAGGAAAAGGAAAGGAAAAACAAAACTAACAAATAGGTTAGTGTAAAACCTACAAAATGAACAAACCAAACACAAGCAATCTCTCTTTCCAACCTTATTACTCCACGTGGTAGAAAATTATGTCCTAGGTGGGTTTCTGAATCATAGTCATCGGGGGACTATGGTTCCGCTCTCGGACTAGGCCGTTTCAATTTATGATGATCAGACTCAAGAGGTAAACTAGGGAGCAATGCCCAAATGTACTCGAGGTAACTACATAATGTCAATGAGAGACTCAATTATCGGGTCATAAATGGCGTCTATAGCTTATACACGCCCGTGAGCGCATGGACTATAGCCAACAGAAGGGATCCAAGTTTGTGTTCTTTAATCGACATTAGGTGTGTTACTAAGAGACATGAAGGTTTCATTCAATAGTTTACAATTTGAATTTTTCAGTATAAATGTCCACGATCTAGTTAAATTCTTGATTCATCCACTTGATCTGATAGGGACAAATGGACGACTTCCATAGGTTCCATCACCAAAAGGTGTCACTATTTGTTAGCCCTCACGAACTATCCAAACTGAGGTATATGATTCTTGTCATTCCTTGCATATCGGGCTTACACAAGGTAAATGAGGATTACATAGGCCTAACCGTGGGCAGTCTATGAGGACTAATATAATGACAGCAAATGGCGGCAGACATTAGAGATGTCATATCATTTGTAAATGTCAGGTCAAACGGACAGTATCAAGACAAGGATAGCATGCAAGAGCTAGGTGGGATCCTAGGGGAAATTTCTACTGGTTTATTTACATGAGCTTTGTCGGGCTTACGACTTGGGTTCCTTTGGCGAGAATGCCCTCATATGACTAAGGTTACGGACTCTGGTCAGAGAGTCTAGCATTTTTTTGACAACTCGGTAGCCCCCCTTTAAGACTTAGGTTACAGACTCTAGTCAAATGAGCCCAGCAAATACACGAGTAAAGGCTAAAGGTGATAATACCTATCTTCGTCGCCCCGTGACTTGAGTGGAATCATGGTGGCAATGTCATTTAGTATTATCGAGGGTTTAGGGACCATAGTGCATGTGGTGAGTGTGATGATATGCAATTATGATGTTGTGAAGGTGAATAAACAAGTTATGCTTAATAAGAAACAGTCTTTCATTCATACCCCTCGAATCAGTAATCCCCAATGAAGTCACCAAAAACCTGTGATCATTCGTACATCATGAGGATCCGTGAGCTTATAGCATTAGGGCACACAGGCTAAATGGTGACTATCTACTGGATTTCCGTTTTGTTATTGTTTGTTGGAGGGTCTACCTAATTATGCCACGTAGATTGGAGTTGCCACCCAACTTGAATCGGGAAGAAGTGAAAAATCACTTCCATAACCAGAGAATTTGGGTTCGGAGGGTAGGAGTTACTTATCCTGTTTCTTATTATACACGTTGCTTATTTATTCACTACTTCACCTAATTTTGGTTTTATGATGCATTACTACCACATACAAGCATTGGTCAGTTCAAATTGGAAATAAAGCACAGGATAGTTAGATTGACGAGCATATATCACATGAATAAACAAATAAGCAAGCATCCACCAAGCGAACAAGTAATCATGTAGGCAAGTAAGCACATAGTACATAAGCATGCGAGAAATAATCAAAATAAACAAGCAAATAAACAAAATAAAAACGGGGAAACGAATTAAGGATTACAACCCGAGAAAAAGACTTATTCTAATAAATACATTCAAAAATAGGAATAAAAAGGGGGAATTGGGATTAAGGATTACATTGTCTCGAAAAAGCCGATTCTATTAATTACATTAAAATAGAAAAAAGGAAATAGAAATGACCTATTCTAATAAACCTGCAAAACAAAGGTTGGTTTTCATACAGATGCAAGCACACATCATATATAGGACAATTTAATATATTCATTCATTCACAATTGGAATAATAAATAAAGGAATAATTAAACACATAAGCAAACAAGGATGCTAATGTATGCATGATGCAAGGTTTTAGAAATTTAGGTACTTTAGTGTAAAGTCGTTACTTTTATTATGTAAAAATAAGATTTTTATGATGAAATAAATATAAAGCTATTAAGAATGGAAAAGTGCAAATAAAATAATAAAAGTGATAAAGATATTATTCTCACCATAAAAATGTCAACTTTATGATGAAAATAATAAATTTAAGAAATAATAAAAATGACAAAGATAATAAATACTCAATAAAGAATAATAATAATAATGCAAGTGAGGTAATAGAGATTATGATAAAAATATTATTTTCACCACAAAGATGGAAACATTATGATAGAAATAATAAATTTATCAAAGGGATAATAAAAATAATAAAATGCAATTAATATAATAAAAATAGTAAAGTGCAGAATTAAAGGTAAACAAAGTGGTAATGATGTCATTTCCATCATAAAAATATCTACTTTATAACGAAAATGACAACTTTACCCCTAAAAGGCAAAAAGGCAATAAAAATCACAAAAATGCAATAAAAATAATAAAAATATAGCAATATTAATATAAATGAATAAAAGTGCAGAAATAAATAAATTAAAATGATAAAGATGATGTTTCTATCATAAAAATATAAAGTTTATGATAAAAACATCGAATTTACCATAAAAGACATAAATATAACAAAAATAGCAAAAATACAATAAAAATTATAAAAATGCTGAAATATTAATAAAAATAAATAAAATACAGAAATAAAAATATTAAGATAGTAAAAGTGACATTTTTATCATAAAAATGGAGACTTTATGATAAAAAAAGGGGTCATATTTACTATAAAAGGCACAAATGCAATAAAAATTGCAAAAATACCAAGAAATAATAAAAATACATAAATAAACATAAATAAAATAGAAATACAAAAATAAATATATTAAAATGGTAAAGATAGCATTTCCACCATAAAAATGTAGATTTTATGATAAAAAGGCTATTTTTAACCATTAAAGCATAAATACTACCAAAATTGATAAAAAAAATGCAATAAATAGTAAAAATACAGCAATAAATATATAAATAAAATAAAAATATATAAATGAAAAATATTAAAGTGATAAAGATGACATTTCCACCATAAAAATGGAGACTTTATGATTAAAAATGCCAGTTTTACCATTAAAAGCATAAATACACAAAAATTGATAAAAAAAATATACAATAAAAATAAGAAAAAATACAGAAAAATAAGAAAAATAAATAAAAATACTGCAGAAATTAAAATAAAATAAAATTATGCAAAAATAATAATAAAAATGCTAACTTTACGCTAAAATACCCATTTTTACATAAATGGAAAAAAAAAAGATGCAAAAATGATGGAAAAATACAAAATGAATGTAAACACTCCTGGATCCATCCCGAACTTCCTTCTCTTTCTACATATCTTATTCACAAACTTTAAATCACCATAAAAATCACAACTTTATCACAAATAATAAATATTTACAATAAAATGAATAAAATGCAAAAATGATGAAAAATGATAGAAATAAGATGAAGAAGATGATAAAAATGATGTTTTTAATTAGAAAATGGTTGGGAGATCCTCAGAGGGATCGGGTAATTACCCTAGATGCGTGCTTTGCCAAAGATGTGGTTTGGTTTAGATGTTCTAAACCTAGTGAGAGAAAGAGATTTTGGTTGAGTGTTTTGGTTAGTTGGGTGCTCCAAGTGCTTTAGGAGTGAAGAAAAAAGAGAGAGAGGATGGTAGAACAGTAGATTTCTCTCTCTAAAATTGGCTACCTCGGGAAATATGCCTTCCTTCCTCAAATGAGGAAAAAAACCTTTTTTTATATGTGGGCTGGGCGAACCCACGCTCTTGGGTCCATGACCCACGCGCGTGGGTCAAAGGTTAAAATGGTCATTTTGACCCACGAGCTAGGTTAAATGATCCACACTCGTGGGTCATCAACCCAAGCTCGTGGGTTGACCCGTCCTAATGGGCTTTTTTTTGGCTCTTATAGGTCCTTTTTAGGCCCAGGTTGGCTCTTTTTGGGTTTTAGTGTACTTTTGGTATATTTTGGGTTTCTTTCGGGTTTCTTCTCGATCGAAGCACGCTCGAGAAAACTTTTGAAGGAGTTTTCCCCCTATCTGACTGATAGGAATCCTTCATCATTGGATTTTTAAGGGAGCGTCAAAATTTAGGTATCAACAGTTGCCCTCTGCTTCTCATGCGTCAATCAAGCTGCCACCTTGTCGATGCATGGGAAGCAAAGTTGAAAACATATGAAATGAGATGTGAAAATCTTTGATTTTGGGATGACCCCCTACTTCACACGCGTTGGACAAGCTGCCACTTTGTCGATGCGTGGGAAGTAAAGTTAAAAACCCTTGTGAGGTGTAAGAGATTTTTGATTTCGGGTGCTATGCGACCTTTTCCGAGGCCACAAAGCGGGGTGTACTGTATAGCCCTACGGGCCTCAAGTGCCAGGTTTCAAAGGAACCCAGGTGCTGTGTGATTTTTCAAAGTCAGGATGTTTATAAAACCATAATGCTGTTAATGCATTTTGATTTCAAAATGATGTATGAGAGTTTGGTCCGTGCTTTCAGTGGTTTACCTTCACTGGTGAGGAGTACGTGTCAGAAACTTTGAGTCAATCCTGGCTGCGGCTATCTCACTTTGGTGTGATCTCGCCATTTCTCCGAGGTTTGATTAGCAACCCCTTGCCAAGGATGTTTTTTTTATTACTAAGTGGAGAGCAAGCATCCCATATGATCGGGAGAAAATCCACCGGACAAGGTCACATGGAACCGCTATGTGCGAGGCATCCTTTGATGTCATGTTATTCCCTTCGGAGGTAAATGCTTGATCATACTCATTTATTTTCTCAGGCATTCCTCGCCTTCTGTCACTCAACATGAATGCTGTCAAAGATTTACTCTTACTTGAGATTTGAGCATTGGAGTATATTGAGTATGATCATTATTATTTATTTTCCTTTTTCTTTCTTGCTCTTTTTTTTTGCTTGTTTCTTTGCTTTTTCTGTATTTAAACCTCTTCCAAGGTCTAATACAATAATCACGAGTTACCCGATTATCTTGGTTCCTTACAACTTCTCGTTTAATGGATTTTCTGCCCTTCACGAGGTTGTCAAGCATTAGGTTGGTTAGAAGTAAGGATCTCGGCTCAGAGCTGCTGATCATAGTCGGGAAACTTTGAAAATCTCTTCAAAGTGAGATGGCTGTTGTCGAGACTAACTGGTTCGTCCCTATCACGCACCTCCTTTTTAGTGTGAGTGCTCCTCCGAGAGCACTAAAAATGATGAAAAAAAATGATGTTTGGAATGCACATGCATGTATAAATGCGTGGATGCATGAATGCATGTGAAAATTTTAAATCAGGATGGTACAGAAGACTCCCAAAATTTCTATGTTCTTCCGAGGGCATTTCTGACCTTTGCTGTGAGTTCTCGGCTTCTAGTTATATCTCGGATCAAGTCGCGGTACCTCATTGTACTATCGGGACCTTCTAGAATCTCCGGTGCACAAAATTTACATCTTTGAGCTCCCGGTGGGTCCTGGGCAGTGCCGTGGGCATGACCCACACGCGTGGGTCCTTTTTGACCCACGGATTTTTAGCCTATAAAAGGATTCTTTTTTGTCATTTTCTTCATTTTTCATTTTTCACTTTTCTCTTCTCTCTCCTTCCTTAGAATTCTCTAGACTTTAGGTTTTTCATACTTTAAAACCTATGTAAGGAGGTGAAGGCAGTGATGGAGATGACCTTCTCGGGCAAGTTCCTCCCTGTCTTAAGATTGGTTTGGAGGATCTTGATGAGGGAGGCGATCAAGCAGGTCAGGCAACGGGCGGTGTTGCGCGTCAGAAGCTCGTGCCAGCTCATCGCACAAGGCATGGTATGACAAGAGGACATGAGATTCCTCTTGTTTTGAATCTGAGGGAGCATGTCTGGGTGCTTCATCGTCAGCAGGTTAGTGCCCCAAGCTTAGTTTTTTTTTAATATTATATCTCTCCTGCATGATAACACATAGGAGGTTAGTGCTTGCAAATTTAATTATTTTAGAAAATTAGTTTTTGTGATACTTCCCTTGCTAAGGTCAGCTTCCTTGTGTGTTCAATGACTTTTCGAGTTGTTCTTGCTAGGGTTTTGCCCTCTTTAGACTGCATGCTAGGACTCGTTTGCTTTGTTTCTTGTCCTAATATAACTTCATTTGCCTACAAATAACAAGTAAATAGCAGTTAGTGTTAGTCTAAGTAGGAAGAGATTTTTGAGTCAAAATTTTGCTGACTTCCCTTTTAGATCCTGGTGACCCATTTGGTTTTACCTGGTAGCTTCACTGGAGCTAAGAAGCTCTATCGGAAGTTGTCCGTGGAGGTACGAGCCTAGGTGCATGGTCTCGGGTTCGATGGCATTTTAGGTGGTCTACTGGAGGGACCGACAACGTTGAGGAGTCGGCAGGCGGCTATGACTGCTCTAATTGAGAAGTGGTCGGATTGTACGCACACCTTCCACTTCCAGTTTGGGGAGATGACGATCACACCCGTCGACTTTACTGCTATTACAGGATTCACTTTTGCTGGTCAGCGGATTCCTTTCGACATCCCGGAGGATCCCGCGGGATTATGTTGTGACCTGCTGGGTTGCCCTCTCGAGTTCAGAGTTGGTCGGGGCAACCTGATTTCTTATGATCGGATCCTACGGGCATGTGATGGTACTACCGAGGGTGGTGCTGTTAGCATCAAGAGGCATGCTCGATGCTTTATTTTTTATCTGATGAGCACGGTGGTGTTTTCGAATGCGAACAACACTGGTGGCTCTTGGTTGCTCCCTCTGCTACAGGACCTTGATGCCCTATGAGGCTATGACTGGGGCTCGGCTACTTATGGCTACCTCCGTCATGGCCTGGATGATGCTTGTAGAGGTAGTTCGCAAATCTGTAGCATTCCACTGGCGGTCGATGTGAGTCATTTCAGGTGTATTGATGTTCTCTTCCTTTGTTTCCAATGTATCGTTTTTGATGTATCTCATTTTACAGATTTAGGCCTTTGAGTTTCATATGTTAGCTCCTCCTATTGTTGCTGGGATGTGTGAGGGGTTTGTTCATCTTCCCATTTGGATTGCTCAGCCTTGGAGGGGCTCCACGAGGTCTTTGGAGGCTACTCGCACTGCTCTTGCTGAGTTGACATTCAACCAGGTCGGTCATCCCTTCTTTTCTTATTCTGAACTTCCCATATTCTGTTTTTGAAAACTAATTCTGATTGCAGATACATCTCCGATGGTGGTGGGGAGGCTATCCCACAGCATTCTCAATAGCAATGATCGGAGCTCGGGAGGTTACGGGTAGGCGGGTGCTATTTGTGATGCTGGTTGATCGTGCTTGGTACTTTGGTGAGCGCGTAGCGAACTGGTTCTCGGGACCTATTGACCATCGCGTCCCTCATCCTTCTCCACTTGACATAT
This sequence comes from Mallotus japonicus, assembly GCA_949634005.1. Classification (NCBI taxonomy): domain Eukaryota; kingdom Viridiplantae; phylum Streptophyta; class Magnoliopsida; order Malpighiales; family Euphorbiaceae; genus Mallotus; species Mallotus japonicus. The sequence continues at coordinate 19,916 of CATIWK010287009.1, forward strand.
TCTGGGGGAGGAACACGGTAGGCCCCATTTTGGAGGAGGCATTGATTGGGACTGATCATCGGTTGCATCTAGAGTCGGAGGGCATCTGGTATTTGGAGATTCTCGTTCCTCGCCTGATTGGCGGCATTGTGAAGAACTTCGTGATTTCTTCGCCTGCTACTACTACTGGTGTTTCTTCTTCTTCTGCCGCTCAGGTATGTTTTACTTCTCTTTCCATGTGTCTGTGCTGATTGTTTCCTATTTTTGACTGCTTCTACTTATGCTCGACAGCCTCGGCAGAAGAGGTCTCATGCCAGGAGTGCTGCCGAGAGTTCAGGTGGTGCTGGAGCTACTGTTGATGCCCCCGCAGGTGCTACTTAGATGATCTCCGGGGTGGCTGCATTACCATTGCACCCCGTGATTCGGGCACCTAACCTTCATGGTGAGGTGGTGATTCAGGTGGTTCCTGCATCCACAGATCCTATGGGTTTCATCCCGAGGATGCCACTCATGTTAGTCCCAGGTCTACCTTTGCTGTTTTGATACTTTAGCTTTGCTGTTTGCTAACTATTCTGTTTTCAAGTCCCTCGAGATACGACCACATACTGGTATCAGTGTGCTTCGGGTTTGATGAGCCACTTTATATGCTACTCCATGGAGGGTCACATGAGTCTTTTTCACTTTAACTTGTATCTTATTTCAATTATGCAATGATATGCATGTGTATGTTATGAATGCACGTGTGCTAATGCATGTGTGTTATAATGATGCAGCTTGAGTATGAGAGGAGCAGGATAAGATTGTCCGTCATCTGGAGTCAGCGCGCCAACAAGAGGGTGCTTACTACCAGAGTGAGATTCAAAGGTTGCAGTCCGAGTTGGAGGGACTGAGGGTGCGTGACGGAGGACCCAGTAGGAGGGAGCCCTGAGATGTCGGCGGTGATGACGATGATGATAGTGCCGATGGCTAGGATTGAGCTGAGTCCTTATTCCCCCTTTCCCCTTTTTTATTAGTTTACTGACTGTGCTGATAGGAATTTTGGACATGTTGAGGTGTCCTGACTTATTAACCATTTATGAGGCTTTCGATGCTTTTTGATTTTTTGGTGCTCTTCTCTGTCTATTCTATTCGCTTACCTTGCCATTACATGAAATGAAATAACAAATGAAATGGAAAGAATTTTACAACGAAAATGTATGTAATTGCATCATAAAAAGATATGAACTCTAAGATGCAAAGTTTGCTTTTGTGATAGATATTGATTCAGGCATTTACTTCTCAACATGTGCAATCCTTGACAATATTTCCATATGTACTAAATAGCATTTATCATTAGCATGGTTGCATATAGGATATTTCAAAATGATAGTACCCCTGTCCTTAATTAGCCCTTTCAGGTTTTCTAATTAAGTATTTTGCCTCTCATTTTTCTGCTTTATTATTATTATTATTTTATTTATTTCACAAGTAGTATCGCTTGAGACGATTGACATTAATCCATTCAGAGAACTCATTCCCGTCGACATCTATTAGCTTGACTGCGCCTTTTGAAAGGATGGTTTAATTAGATAAGGCCCTTCCCAGTTGGGTCGGAACTTTCCTTTTGGATTTGGTAGATTCTGCTTAGCTTGCCTCAATACCCAGTGTCCGACCTTGATGTCATACTGCTTCACTCTCTTGTTGAAAGCTCTGGCGATTCTTCTCTGATATAACTGAGTGTGATACAATGCTTTCAACCTTTCACTGTCTATCAAATCCAACTGCGCTAGCCTCTATTCTACCCACTTCACCTCGGGTAAGCCTGCTTCAACTATGACTCTGAGGGATTTCATTTCCACTTCGATTGGAAGCACTACTGATGTCCCATATACCAAGGAGAATGGAGTTGCCCCCGTGGATGTTCTCATGGTAGTACGGTATCCCCAAAGAGCAAATGGCAACTTGTCGGCCCAGTCATGGTGAGTTTTAATCATCTTCGAGAGGATCTTCTTGATGTTCTTGTTTGTTGCTTCTACTGCTCCGTTAGCTTGTGGTTTGTAAGGTGATGACTATTAGTGCTTTATCTTATACCTCTCAAGCACTGCTCGTACTTCTCCTTGAAACTGTACCCCATTGTCTGAGATTAGATGGTGAGGAATTCCATACCTACAAAATAGGTTTCTCTCTAAGAACTTAGCTACCTGTTTTTCCCCCAATTTGCTGTAAGATTAGGCTTCTACCCACTTTACGAAGTAATCAATTGCGACCAGGATGTATCTGTGTCCATTAGAGGCTGTAGGATGAATCTCTCCTATGATGTCGAGTCCCTATACTAAAAAGGGCCAAGAGGAGGACATGGCATGTAATTCTGAATGAGGCAAATGACTGACGTCCCTATGAATCTGACACTTGTGACATCTCTTGGTGAACAATCCTTAACCATTGTCATCCAGAAGTACCCCTGTCCCATTATCTTCTTGGTTAGCGTTGTACCATTCATATGCGGACCATAGACTCCTTCGTGAACATCTGTCATTACCTTTCTTACTTCGTTCTCGTCCAAATAGCGCAACTGCATCCCATCTGAAGTTCTCTTATACAAGACACCTTAATGGTAGGTGAATTTTACCGATAGCTTTCTGATGACCGACTTATCTTTCTCACTCGCATCTGCTGGGTATTCACGCTTGTTCAAATACTGCTGGATGTCATAGAACTAAGGCTTCTGACCCACTCTTGCTTCTATTACCCTGATGCTCTTGTAACACGGCTGACTCGACTTTGATAACACCAAAAGTTTCATAGGCATGATCGTTGGCCCATCCCAAACTGATGCTAATGATGCTAGGGTGTCTACCATTTGATTATGGTTTCTAGGTAAATGAATGAACCCGCATTCTTGGAATGACTATCCCAACTACTGTAAGTGCTCCAGATATGGCTTCAAATGTGGCTCTTTCAGATCCTATTCATTAGTGGCCTGATTGATTACCAGCATTGAGTCACCTAATATTTCCACTTTTGTGACTTCAAGAGCTATTAGTGATTCCATTCCCATCACACATGCTTCATATTCTACTTCATTGTTTGTAACCTGAAATGCTAGCTTCTTTGCTATAGGGATTACCTCATTTTCTGGGGTCAACATAATTACTCCTATGCTTGCTCCGAACTGGTTTACTGCTCCATCAAAGTATATGCGCTATCACTGAACTTCAATTGCCACGGTAAGGTCATCTGGAAATTCAAGTTCTATCTCTTGATCGTCTGAAGTAGGGTTCAGTGCTAGAAACTCAGCCACTGCTCTTCCTTTGACCATTTTCTTAGTCAGATACTCAACATCAAATTCTATTAGCAGGACCAGGCACTTAGCTAGTTTCCCAACCAGTGAAAGTGCTTCAAACAAGTGTCTCATTGGATCTAACTTAGAAACTGCTCAGGTAAGACTAGAAGTAGTGCCTCAGTTTTCTCATGGCCCAAACCATTGCCAAACATATTTTCTCAATCGGACTGTACTTCTTTTCATAAGGCAGCATCTTCTTGCTTAAGTAGTAAACTACATGTTCAGCTCGCGCTTCTCCTTCCTGAGCTAGCATGGCTCCTATTGCGCTCTATTCGATTCCCAGGTACAAGATTAATGGTTTTCACATTTTTGGAGGTCTCAGAATTGGTGGATTCATGAGATAGTCCTTGATTCTATCGAAAGTAATATGGCATTTTTCGTTCCAAACCACAGGTTGATCTTTTCTGAGTAGTTTGAATATCGGTTCACACACTTCCATTAATCTGGCTATGAATCTGCTGATGAACTGTAACTTTCCCAAAAATCCTTGGATTTCCTTTTTAGTTTTCGACGTCGAAATTTCACGGATTGCTTTCACCTTGTCTGGATCAATTACAATTCCTCTTTGACTGACTATATGTCCCAGCATTTTCCCTGAAGTCACCCCAAATACGCACTTTTTGGGATTCAACCTCAGATTATACTTGTCCACTCTCTGCATGAACTTTTCCAATGTGACTGGGGGTTCTTCTCGAGTCTTTGATTTTACCATCATGTCATCAATATAAACTTCTACCTCCTTGTGTATCATATCATGAAACATCACTATAGCGATCCTCTGATAAGTCATACCTGCGTTCTTCAAACCGAAAGGCATTACTCTATAGCAGTATGTTCCCCATTCAGTGATGAAGGCGGTCTTAGCCTTGTCGATGATTGCCATAAGAATCTGATTGTATCCTGAAAACCTATCCATGAAAAAGTACATAGCGTATGCGGCAGCACTGTCAATCAGAACATCTTTGTAGGGAAGAGGAAAATCATCTTTCGGGCATGCTTTGTTGAGATCCCTGTAGTCTACACAAATCCTTCCTTTCCAATCCTTTTTAGGTACTGGCACCACATTAGCCAACCATTCTGGATAGTTTACCACTTCCAGAAATTTGGCCTTGATCTTCTTCTCTATGTCTTCTTTTACCAACTGTGCCCATTCTGGTCTCAACCTTTGCAACTTCTGTTTCGCAGGCTTGTGTCCCTTTTTAGTTGGGATATAATGCTGAATGATGTCCCTATCGATGTCAGGCATGTCATCGTATGTCCAAGCGAATACTTTTAAGTATTTTGTTAATATTCTTTCTAATTCTCTCCTTTCCTCAGGGGTAACATCTTTTGAAATATGCAATATGCGAGGATTCTCATCTGTGCCCATGTTAAATGGTTCAGTGTCAATGGAATGAATGTCAAATATGCTCATGCAAGGTTCAATGAAATTCTCATCATTATCGAAAGATAAATCACACAAATAAGCAAAATTATACTTCATTGCATCATATTTAGAGTTCGGTACATCAAAAATTCAAAAAGACTAGCAACACAAATGTCATCATGAGTAGGTGTATCATCAAACAGGATGTCCTTGATACTGGACTCGATGAAGGCTGCGATGTCAGTATAGCTAGGAGCTTTAGTTTCCAACCTCATACTCAGTAGAACCTGTTCAATCTCAGTAACAGAAATGATCCCTTCTTCTTCAGTCTGATTCTGTCCCTTTTTCATACTGTTGATCACATCAGCAAAGATCTCGAAACCCTGATTCTTGATCCTGTTGCATTCCCATTCCTCAGGCTGACCTTGGTACTCGGAGAGGCTTTTGAAAATGAAGGTATTTTTCTTTCCCTTGTCCTTGGTTGGATCATATCCCAATCCTTGTTTGCTAGTCTGTCCCTTGAAATTTGGCAGCTTTGAAATCCTATTCTTCTTCTTTCCAAGCCCAGTTCCCAGTTCATAGCTCATTTTCTTCATCATTATTGTTAAGAAGCTCCAAAGAATAGAACCACGAACCCTAATGATTATGAACCCGTGAATTACTATCTTAGAAACCCAAGAACAAATTGAATTTCAGAAACCCAAGAATCGCTTAGATCAGATTGTAAGTTTGGTTGATCAAGATTAGAACCTAAAGAAAACTAAGTTCTTTAAACCCTAACCCTTAACACGCCACAA
>CATIWK010287014.1:0-15951 GCA_949634005.1 Mallotus japonicus
TGCATTTGTTTTCAATTTGATTTGATTTTATTTAGTTCAATTTGGAATTTAATTAAACCCCCCTTTTCTTTTCTTTTCTTTTCATTTTCTATAATCAATTTTCAATAAGGATTTATTTAGAATAAGGATTGTTAATTAAATCAATTAGAATTGTCTACACTTCTCTGTGGGATCGACCTCTATTTATCCTATCTACAGTTTTGTAATTAGTATTTTTAGAGTAATTAAATTTTGGTGTTTACGACGTGCATCAACCTACACAAAACTCTTTGAGATGATGTACGGGAGCTTCATAGGGAAATTGATGCCATTCGTTTAGGCAGTCCACCTTATTAAGTGCTGCCACAATAAGCACTTGAACCGTACATGGCTTGAAGGTCCTGAAACCAGCCATGTATAATGGTGCGCGCAATGCAACAACTATGGAGAATTTCCTATTCAGCCTAGAATAATACTTCGAAGCCATGGGTGTTGCTGATGACATCACCAAGATTAGTAATGCTGCCATCTTCCTTAGGGATGTCGCCCAACTATGGTGGAGGCAAAAACACACTGAAAGTGAGAAAGGGATTTGTGTGATCAATACTTGGGAGCAGTTTAAGGCTAAACTCCGTAAGCAATTTATGCCCCACAATGCCAATGATGAAGTGCTAAGCAAGCTGTGATGCTTAAGGCAATCGGGTAGCATCTTGGACTATGTCAAGGAGTTTACTACCTTGATGCTTGAAGCTACTGACTTGTCCGATCACCAACTCCTCTTCAACTTCAAAGATGTGCTAAAGAATTAAGTGAATATAAAGCTGGATTGTAAGGGAGTCAAGACCCTCGATGAAGCAATTGCCACTATGGAGTCCATTTGCGACTATTTTGCCCAAGCCAAGGGAAAACATCCTAACACTAGCAAAAGTGGGGGAGACATGGAGCCTTCTTCAGATGACGATGAAAGGTGCTCTCAATCGGGACATAAGGACTATAAACACAAGGAGTCCAACCACCAAAAGCCCTATGGTGGCAACTTCAAGCAAAGCAAAGGTCCCTCAAATAAGAATGGTGCTGCCAAATCGTCCCAGCTTTGCTTCATATAGGATGGGTTGCATTGGACGTGAGAATGTCCAAATCGACAAACCATCAATGCCATTGTGGCAGAATTCAAGGAGAAATCTCGTGAGGAACCTTAAGCCGCCCTAGGTTCCTTGCAACTTTTAGATGATTCAAAGCAAGAAGGTAGCAATCTTGCTGTGATAAACTTCCTCCCCAACAAACAACTTGCATGAGCGAAGCACCAAGGATGGCGAATGTCAGTCAAGGCCACCATCAATGGAACAACATTGATGGCCATTCTAGACACAGGCACTGATGGAGTCTACATGGTGAAAGAATTGGCAAATGAGATCGGCTTGCCATACACCAAGACCACTGCCTATCCCGAAAGTGTGGGATCAAAGTTTGCTATCGTGGGCAAGGCATACAAGGTGAAGATCCGCATCGGCCAATGGGAAGGCAACAATGACATCTTCATTGCTTCCATAGACAAAAGGTAATTATACTTGGGAATTGGCTTTCTACATGCCTTGAAAGCCATCATGGTCCTAAATGCCAATGCCCTATTCTTTGCACGAGAAGATGGGGTAATTCAGGTGCCCATTGAAGTGGAGCCAAGCAAAAAATGAGGGCTCTTCGACATTCGACTCCTAGAAGCACAAGGTACAAAGGCGTCAAATGTTACGCCAATGAGGAGAACAGCTTGCAAAGACATGCGAGGAACCTCCCAAGCACACCCACAACACAAAGGCCTTGAAGCATAAGGCTCAAGGCGTAATGAGGATGTTACGAGCTCAAGTGGGGGAGGGTGTTACGGCCTGAATATTGTTGGTTGCTCCCAAGGCATATGCTATGTGCACAAGGGCAGAAAATTTTGTCAAAGTAAGCAAATGTGGGCTGCTTGCTGTCTAGGCAAAGGTAAGTGCCTAAGAGCTCATGGGAAGGCTCTAGAATCTGCTAGAGACTTACGGAGAATGCCTAAGGCTGAGTGCTACTAGCCTTGCCCAAGGAGCCATCCGGAAGCTTCCCATGTGTTGCTGCCTACACTAGGCAATTTTGGCACACTCTAGAAAGGTCCCTTATTCTTATGTGTATCAAGTAACTTATTGTGAAAGCTATGTACATAGATATTTGTATAGAAATATCTAGATAAATTAATTATAGCCACACATTGAGGAGGTGGAAAACCTATATAAAGGCCACCCCTCTCATTTGTAAAGGATGATGAGAAATTCAATAAAGCTCACCACTTTTCTCATTCAAGTGCCTACTACTTAACTCTAAATTCATCCCAAACCCCTTACTGCCTATATTGCTCACTTATTTTTTGTTCAAACTCTGCTATAAGGCTTGCTTAGTTCTACTTGACACTAGACGTAGACTAAGTGCCACATGCATTGGCTAACCTCTAAGCCTAAGTGCATGACATTTTGTTACCATTTGGTCTGACATCAACGATTTTTTTTAAATGGATAATAATGTGTCATGGTTTGTGACAATCACGAACTGCAATATGACCAAAAAAAATAGTTTTGCTATGTTTACCCCATAAAATAAGGGCATAAAATATGTATAGAGAATGAAACAAGACAGAAAATTTGCATAGGTCGTGATAGATTAATTGTAGCTGTCACAGCCCATGTCTGGAGGAATTATCGTTTTTAAACTGAATTTAGGTGTAACATTTCCTGTAGCTTGGATATATGTACCCTCTCTCCAAATAAAATCAATACTAAAACACTTGTTACGATAGTTAGAATTTACAATACCATGATATCTATATATACACCCAACTTTTGTTGGAAGACACGGAAGAGTGAAAAATGCTACTAGCTAGATTCTTAAAAGTATAATTTAAAGATATAAGTAGAAAACAACCAAGAGAAAGGAGGAAAGTGGTGGGATATAATTGAGCTAGCTATGAGTACTAATATCAACTCGACATTTATTCTTCACAAGATAATCAAAACAGATTTGGTATGAGCCACTCCAATAACCACAGCACTACACAACAATCATAAAAGCACATAAAAATAAGAAAATTAGAAGTCCAGTGACTTTATTCAATAATCGAGAGTATCACAAGAACAAGAATCATGACCATTTTCCCAAATATCTCAAACCTAGGCTCAGAAATGGCAGAAGTGGCTAGATATACGTGCAAAGTGAAGTAACTCCTAAGCCTACAAGAATTAAAAAAAAATAAAAATCAATCTCTAAGTACAAGGAAATCATCTTCGAGGATTTCATAGTAGGAATCAAGAATCAAGAGCGCCCCACCAAAAGGATGAGAAAGAAATATAAAATGATATACGTATAATGCATGGAAATGGAATGACTTTAGTGATGATTGTGGATAATTTAAAACTAAAAAGCGTGTAATTTGTTAACCAAGAAATTGCATCAAATCAGGAGTTGCACTCTAGTTTCTTGTCCAGCAATCTAAAGAAAACAATATATCTATTGCATGGTGATGGTTCCCAAAATGTCTCAGCTCCAGCTAGGATGTTTGAGGTGCTGCACAGATCAAAACAGGGTGAGCTAAAGGTTCGGGATGCCCCGAAGCCCCTCCGACGCTCAAGTCAAAAAATACCACAGTGGAGTTGCCCTAGTGGATAATGAAGGTTGATGATTTGAGTAAGAACTCAAGATGAAAATGGTGTTAAGAGCTGCTGTATTTACAGAGAAAATGAAGAGAAGAATAAGAGGAGAGAAGAAGATGAAGAAAAAGGAGAAAAATGGTTCTTTTATACCTTTAAGGGTCGATGACGTGTCAAAGGGTGATTGGTTGCTTTATGCTATTACTGTAGCTCGTTAGAGGCATTAGAGTGGTTGGAGACAAGATGGGAGCTTGTCTTGTCCTATGATGGGACGTGCCAGAGGGAGTTTACCAGATGCCATAGTGGCATTGCCGTAGGGAGATTGCTGTAGGGACATTGTCGTAGTGACTTTCTGATCCTCTCTATGCATATTGCCAGTATGGAAAAAGGTTAAACCCCATCCATCAAGAAGAGTGATGACATGTCTTCTTAGTCAATGGTCAATGGTCAATGTGCCACGTGGCGACTTGTAATCGGCTGGATTTTCCATGCACTATTAGTAGCCACCCAGCCAGGCTTGAGATGGTGAACGATAGGTTAAGTCTGGGTGACCCAAATGTACAGGCATAACTGGATAAACTTCCATTTTGGCTTTTCATTTACCATTTTTCCTTCTCCAAGAGTAGCTTACAGTGAATATATGCACAAGTAGTTTCAGCCCCCTGTATAGTGCTAGTATGACATGTTCCTCACTTTTAGTGTTGTAGGAAGATATGAGTCTTTTGATATCCAATAGATTTGGTTTGTTCGATGAGGGAATAGCGTGTCTGGCTAATCTCAAAAGCCAGAAGGAGACTGGTGCTTCGGGGAGGGCATCCGTCAGAGGTTATGGTTTTACTTGACCGGATATCCACCATAGCATCATAACCAGGAAGAAGATCATCGCACCGGAAGTTAAGCAAACCCAGTCATGTATTTTCCACTATGACAAACATAAAGAGATCCTTTATTGTGACATATGCAAAGAGAAGAGCAACTCCTGATCCAACTGAGTTCGCAACTGATTCTGAAACTAAAAGTAAGAGTGAACCATTCGCTCAAAAACTAAGAGAGGCATACAAGTCAACCGTCCAATCGGTTATTGAGACTTGGTGAAGGGATGACAGTGTGGCGAAGATGAAATCAAAGCCTATGATGGACTGAGAGTGGGCTTCTCCATGTAGGTTCTGATAGCTTATGTGTTGCCTAAATTCCTTTTTGTTGTGTTACTCTATGCCTGTAGTATGCTGTATAATTAAGACTTTGAAGCCAGGATGGTGGGATAAGAGATGCTAAGGTGGCCGAAGAGAATTCCTATCTGAAGAAGGAGGCACCAAAGGCAAAAGATGTTTGTGACACACTTAGTCTTCGATTCCATGTTTGTTGGAGAAGAGTTCAGAGGAGAAATAGATAAACATGTTGAAGCTGTTAGAAATATCGTTGATGAATTCCAAGTTTCAGAGGACTCCTTAGTCTTTAAAGTCATAAGGATGATGACTAGAATGGCAAAGCCAATATGACTAAAGTCGCAGGGGTGACAACCAAGGTGGTGAAGTTAGAGGAGACTCCATCCAAGTAGAGAGTGGGCTGAAGAAAACCGAAGGTCCCACTAGTAAAGATGATGGTGCGCATGACGGTATGACTAATGGCCCAAGTGTTTTACCACTGAGGAGGGCCTCCAGATGACTCCATTATAGGAGTTTGATTTTAGAATATATGTATGTTTTGTAGATCCTGCGTAAATGCTCTTAGTCAGAGCAATAAGATGATGATGTAGTCTCATTTCTCAGAGACTGTGTGTCTCACTTCTCAAAAACTATGGCCATAAAGTTTTGAACGCGTTTTTGTAGTTCACCTCACTTTCTAGAGGTGTTTACCCATTGGGTTTGATCGTCTCACTTAGGGAGATGTTTCTCGTGGAGGAAAAATGATGTACTGTCATGTCCAGGGGGACTTGATAATATAAAGATATTCCTCGATGGAGGAAATTCCATAGTGGTTATGTCCATAGGGACTTGATCATATAGAGATGTCCCTCGTGGAGGAACGTGTCATAATGGTTTTATCCATGGGGACGTAATCATCTTGATCCTTAGAGATATTCCTCAAGGGAGGAAAATGACATGATGATTTTGTCCGTGGGGACTTGATCATCTCAATCCTTAGAGACGTTCCTCAAGGGAGGAAATGTAATAATAGCATGTCCGCGGGGACTTAAAGAGTATTTTTCCTCATGGGTTCCCAAGTGGGTTATCCCAATTAGTTCTTCATTTTGAGCATGTGAAACATTTGCTCATATCGTAGATTGGTACACTGCACACTATACAACCTTCTTTTGATTAGAGGAGGGCTTCTTTTGTCTTCATGGAGCAAAAGAGAGAGTATCTCCCAACATTTAAGGTGGAATATTCTTGAGTGCTTCAATCCTATAGGTAATATTTCAAGATTCCCAGAGGCAAAGGAGAAAGACAACACGATTTCTTCTGGCAACAACTCATTGGATGTAGAGAATTCTGAGAATCTGACAATTGTGGAGATTCTAATCGTACTGGTGATTCTATCCCTTCTGGCGAGTCTGACCATTCTGGTGATTTTGAATAAACCTTAGAGTTAAAAATAGCAAGCTTCATGTAGAAAATGCATAGAATATTAGCTTTCTTCAGAAAGAATAAGAAAATAGTTTTCGTTGGGAGCACTTCTTTAAATGTTGAACATTCTGTGTATGAGGCAAAGTGTTTCCTTCAGAGTCCGCCAGATGGTATGTCCCTGATCTAAGCGTTCCAGCTAGGTGATAATTTTCCATGACCGTCTCTTTTCCATATGGCATTCAAGCTTTTAAACACCAAGTCTCATATTTTCAATAGACAGTGTTTGGCTTTTGAGTTAAAATAATGAGATGCTTTTCTCGTTGTACGACCAATATGATTGGTACTTCTTCACTCAACCCTTCTAGAATATCCAGGTTGATCTATAATACTTCATCATTTTTGCCATGTCAAAAGATTGGATTTTTGGAGCAGGTATGCCAATTTCTGCAAGGATCATTGCTTATGTGCCATATGCCAGCATGAATGAAGACTCTCCGGTTGGTCTTCTAAGAGTGGTCCTATAGACCCATAATACACTTGGTGACTCCTCAACCCAATCTGTCTTTACCCGTTCCAGTCTTTTCCTCAATGCATATCAATTGGAAACTTCCACTTTACCATTCGTCTATGGATTAGGAACTGAGCTAACATGATGATCAATACGAGGACCCTCTGTGAATTCCCTGACTGTTTGATGATTGAACTGCTCGCCTTTATCTAATATAAGAAATTTTAGTACTCCAGATTGGTAGACAAAGTTGTCTATATGATTTCTGACCATAATGGTTGTCAAAGCTTCTACTTCTACCCACTTCATAAAAATAATAAACTGCCTATAAGATAAAATGATTATGCCTTGGAGCCATTGGGAAAGGTCCCAATATGTCTATCATTGAGCAAGAAGGCCATAGGACCAAAATGGGGTTTTGTTCTTTAGTAGAAGAGTGAATGCTATTTGTAAACTGTTGGCAAGTGTCATACTCTTTCACTTAACTCATTCGTATCTTTTTAAAACTATCTACCAAAAGTACCCATGTCTGATCACTTTATTAGATAAAGATCATCCACCAAGATGGGTGCCATACACTTCTTCATGTACTTTTCTTAAAACGCAATCAGCTTCTCGTGGAGTAAAAAATCTGAGGAGAGGGATGTGATACACCCTCTTATACATCTTTCCTTTATATAAAGTGTACCTCGAAGCCTTTAAAGAGAGCTTCATTGCTTTATTATATCAAGATATCCCAATGGGCTCATGGGTGCTTGGCACTGTGAGGATGTCCATGTGGACATTGGGAGGTACATGTTCCATACTGGTAATGGCCAGTATGCTCAGGAAATCTGTTTCAGAGTTGTTCTTTCGTGAAATCTAAACAATGCACACTGATGTTTTCTGTTCTTCAAATCTGTTTAAAAGAGCTCGCACTAACTGTAGGTACTGAGCCATAGTTTCCTCTTTCGCTTCATAAACCACACTGATTTGATTCATAATTTACCGAGAGCCATTATGCATTTTCAAATTTGTAACCCCTATGGTTTCTGCCATTCTGATGTGTGCCATTATGGCTTTGTACTCAGCCATACTATTGAAGGATAAAAATTTCAGATGAAGTGACTGCATTAATTCAAAATCTTAGGGCCCTTTCAATACCACTCCTACTCCATAGGATGATCCATCCATGTGAAAATTCCAGCAATAGATTTCCTCAGAGGAAGAAGCAGAGAGGAGGCCGAGTTTTGGCTTTGACCTTTCAGATTCATTCTGTCGAGTGACATTGATGAAGTTACATTCTGCTATAAAATCAGCTAAGGCTTGGGCCTTAATGGCTTTTTGTGGTTCGCACTTTAAATCATATCCCCAATCTTTACAAACCATACTATCATTCGTCTAGTCGCAATGCGTTTGTGCAAGGCTCGACGTAGTGGTGCAAATTTGTCTTGATAATTCCCTGGTGTTCCAGAAAATATACTCCATACTTCTACACGACTGTAGATAAAGAGAAAACCAACTTTTCTGTCATGGCATGTCTTAGTTTAAATTTTGTTTGGAAGTACCCTATTGGGGGTCTCATCCTTTATGACGCTTTCTAGGGAAAGCAGCTGCTTTCTAAGGAAAGCAGACTTCTAAAGTTTCATGTGTGCTGGACACGGATAAAGTTTCCATATAAACATTTGGGTAGTGTATATATTCAAAATTTTCTTGACTCGTTGTAAGTGTATGCCGTATATGCCCCCCATAATGATTCGTAACTGGTTGGGGATCATTATGTACCGTCAGTTCTCATATACAACACCAATGACAGAGATTTTCCTTTTAGTGAAATCCTGTTCAGAAATATGATGATAATAGCACAAGAAAATATGTGCACTTTGATAAGATTTATATGCAATATTCCCATAATGCAATAAAATTATATATATAAGAGCTATACTTATGCAAACTGGGAATGCACAATATGAATCTCAAGCTGTTGGAGATTTATAAAGTCAAAATACATGCCTTGTGGCTGATCAAATCAATAAAACTTGACTATAGGTTTCCCCCCTATAGAAAAGATCCTGAGGGGTTAGGATGTCATTCAGAGGCTAATTAGATTTAATCTAAAAATGACTTTCCCTCTTAGTGAGGGTCCTATAAGATAAAACTCATGTTTCATATGAATGGAATAAAATGTTCATCATTATAAAAATGATTATGGGAGCATATCAAATTGAGTAAATAGATGAAGGAAACTTATCTGGAAGGCTGTAATCAGCCTCAGAGACTTCTTGTAATTATTTTAGATCCACATGGCTTTACCCAATCTGACATTCCACAATGGATATTTTTCTCCCTTGGGGGAAATCAAAGATACCCCAGTGGGTATTTCCAATATGTCATTCCCAGTGGAGGAAATGTCACTCCCATAAGGGAGTTGAAGATTCAGACTTTGAGTACAAACCCGACTGCTCCTAATGACAGTGTTGATAGATAGGCTATGAGTTCCACATATGACTTCTCTAAAAGCTTCATTGACGGTGTGGCAAGATAGAATCTCCACAGTGACATATCCGAGTGGAAATATTTCTTCAACTCATTTTTGACCATTTGATTGATGATACATTGATAAATAGCTTCAGCATCTTTTCTTTGTAATGAATGATGTATTATCTTCATCATATGGATCCATGGATATCTGATAGCACATTCGAGGGATCAGAGTGGTTGGAGACAAGATGGGAGCTTGTCTTGTCCTATGATGGGACGTGCCAGAGGGAGTTTACCAGATGCCATAGTGGCATTGCCGTAGGGACATTGTTGTAGTGGCATTGCCGTAGGGACATTGCCGTAGTGGCTTTCTGATCCTCTCTATACATATTGCCGGTGTGGAAAAAGGTTAAACCCCATCCATCAAGAAGAGTGATGACATGTCTTCTTAGTCAATGGTCAATGGTCAATGTGCCACGTGGCGACTTGTAATAGGCTGGATTTTCCATGCACCATCACATGGAATCCCTATCTATGCTGGGAAGATATAGGAGACTATTCAACTATGTATCTATATTTAGACGGGCATTATTTAATTCAAACATGCAATTAACACTCAATTTTGTCCCCTAGCTGGGATAAAAATTTTCCTTAGCATATAATTATTTTCTGCACAAAATTTTGTATATAAAGCAAAATGTTGAAATTAACATGCTGATATATACATATACAAACACATGTTTTCTAGCTAATTTTTTAGCCAACATCTTGGCTAAAAAATTCAGATTCTGAGCATTTTTGTATAATTAGATTAGGGTTTGTAGTGTGCTAACATAGAGGCCACAAACAATTAATATACGAAGGTAAATATCCATTAGCAAGAGAAGGATTCATATAAACTTGGAATCTATTATTTTTCACACTTAGTTTATTGGCTACACTTTGAATCATGATATTTTTGCTTTATCATCTTTGGTAATTGAGTTTCAATTGCTGAACTACTTTATGGGTTTCTGTGCTTGTTGATTCTAGTTTGGTGCTGGGATGTGACTGTTGTTTGCTTTAAGTTTCTTCTTTTTTCTTCTTGGTATGATTTGGCTTAATTCTTCATGGTATAGCGAGTTTGATTTTTTCTGGTTCATGGCTTCTAGGTGTTGCTGTGCAGAGTTTCTAGTCTCTGCTGCTGTTGTTATAGTGGTTTTTTTTTTTTTATGTTTTTAGTTGTTGTTGTTCTTGTTTTGTCTTATGTCAGTAGAGTTTTGTATCTTATTTTTTATTGTTCATTTTTCTATCTTCTGTCAGCTGGTTTTATGGCTTCTTAGTGCAGGTTTAAGTTTTTCAGTTTTGCTCTTCCTTTAGTTTTCTTGTTTTGTGATCTTTTGTGATCTTTCTTGTGGTTGCTTAGTTTAGGGAGGGGTTTTTCATCACTTAAGGTTTTCTCAAGTGGTTTTCCCCTCATTTGAAATAAAATTATTTTTGTTAATTATCAAAAAAAAAAAAAAAAAACCAAGACCAAATTAAGAGTGTGATTAAAAGAAGAAAATAAAACTTCAAGAAAAGGAAATTACCTAGATTTAACTATATAGTGATTAAAGTTCATGATCATATTATCCTTTCATACTGTCTTCCTTGGTAGTTTCTTCCAAGAAGCTAACCCAGACCTCTACTTAATTGATCAAAGCGTAAAACAAAAATGATAGGCAATAAGAATATTATAGACTCCATCTTAAATTCGCCCATAAAAAGAAAAATTAAAAAGAAGAAAGAATGTCGAAGTATGCATAAATGTACATATATATATGAAGAATAAATCACCAACTCTACACCCTTCTTCATATCTTTCTAAAAGATTATTATTTTAGTTAACCAACTTAGAAGAAGTGGCAAACTTGATTTTGAATCCTTAGTTGCCAAAACCGATTTTGCTTTGGTTACTTGCAAGTTGTTTGCAAGTTGATTTTGATAACTTGGTATTGGTTGTCACAAGTTGTTTTTAAGTTGACTTTGACAACTTATTATGCTTATCCCTTAAGGAGGTGTAAGTGAGGAGGTAAGAATAGAACCCAACCCTCACCTATAAATACATCCATCCCCATTTGCAAGAGTGTGTCATATATGTGTTAGTGTATGTGTAAAAGTGTGTGAGTGTGTCATGGGAGAGTTAGTATATGTGTAAAAGAGTGTGTGTTATGGGTGAGTTAAGTGAGAAAATGTCTTGAGTGTTTGTGAGAATATTACATGTGAGTATTACAAGTAATCTTGTATTAAAGTTTCTTTGATATAATAAAAGTAAGTTTATTTGTCCTCCACATATTCTACGAGTGGTATCAGAGCGGGACGGTCAAGGGTCCAAAGAGTTATTTAGTTCGAGATAGCGAAGTGTCCTAAGGGGTAATTATCTCATATACAATCGAGAGGTACTGTGAAGTTGGTTGCTTTCTTGGTTAAGAGAAGTCCCAAGTCTCGAGATGGACCTCACAGTGGGTAGTATAAAGAAGTTAAACAATTACAAATATAGTACATGGTCGACATGTTTGGAGTCATATCTCTAAGGTCAAGATTTGTGGGAGGTAGTCGGTGAAAGCGAGAGTACGCCGCCTCCAGAAGCGGATGTAAATGCCTTGAAGAAGTGAAAAGTCAAGGTTGGGAAAGCAATGTTCGCGATTAAGGTATCGATTGAAGAAGAAATGTTGGAACATATCAGGTACGCTCCCACACCTAAAGAAGCTTAGGAGATTTTAGCCTCACGATTTTTTAAGAAAAATGAGATGAGGTTACAAAATTTAGAGATGGAGTTAATGTCTATTAAATAAGGGGAGATGTCAATTAATCAGTATTTTACAAAATTTAAGTCCTTATATTGTGAAATTTTAGAATTAGATTCTGTGTTAAAAATTAGTGAAGATAGGATGAGAAGGATTATTGTTTATGAGATTAAGCCAGAGGGTTTATTACTGTTGTTCAAGGTTAGCCTAAACTACCCATATTAAATAAGTTACAGAATTTGTTAGCCAATCAAGAGACGTTAGCTAAACAAATGGTTGGAGTTTTTATTGAAGAGTGAGATGAATGAAGAAGCATTATTTAGCAAATATAGAAGAGGTCGTCTTACAATTCTAGAAAGTCTAATGGACATGACAAGATCGATCCGGAGGAAGATAGAAATGAAAAAAGGTGGAAAGGCCAAAGTCAATGTTCAAGGGGAGCTCAACAACGTCGAAACCAAAAAGAGACACAAGATAGAAGATATCCCCAACAAGATGTGGAATGCTATAATTGTGGCAAGAGATGTCATTATACTAGAGACTGCTGGTATAGAAGAGCCGAGGGAAATGCTTTAACATCAACACAATCTCAAGTTCAAAGTGAAAAAGAATACGACTTTGACATTCAAGCATCATGTGTAATTGAAGAGCAAGTAAAAATGGTTCAAATGAGTTCGTGGAGGCATGTGATAGTGAGAGCGAATGGGATGTGCTGGCAACATCTGCTATATTAGAGTATCTTGAAGAATCCTACGAAAGTGAAGAAGAGTGGGATATGACAGACTCAAGTTTATTTGAAAGTGCTCTATTAGAGGAAGAAATTTAGGAAAAAATGAATTCAAGTACTGAAGTTGGAAAGATATCTCCAAATGTTGTCATGGAGAAAAAAGATGTTGAAGAAGTTGAATGCAAGGAAGAAAATGAGATAGTGTACAATATGGGGGAGCAACCGAAAGAGAAGCAAGGAAGTTCCAAAGTAATAAAGGAGCTCTTGTGGTCTCCAAATGATGAAGAATTTGGAGATGAAGCTTTAATGCAAAAGGAAGATCAAGAGAAGGAAGTAAAAGCAATAAAAGTAGAACAATAGGCAAATCAAAGAGAGAAAGACACTGACATGATATTGGGTGAAGAAAATGTTGAGAAAAATTTCAGTGGATACATAAACAATTTTTGGAGCAGCAAATGGAGGAACAAACATAATGATACAATGCAATTGTTAAGGAATAAAAGGATCAACATACAAGATGGAGGAATAGGATATGATGATCAAGATGGACGAGGAGTTCCAAAGATCGAAGACAAGAGAGTTGGTGCTGAGGGGGAATGTGAAGAATACATCACCAACTCTACACCCTTCTCTACATCTTTCTAGAAGATTATTACTTTAGTTAACCAACCTAGAAGAAGTGGCCTACTTGACTTTGAATCCTTAGTTGCCAAAACCAATTTTGCTTTGGTTACTTGCAAGTTGATTTTGATAACTTGGAATTTGTGGTCACAAGTTGTTTTCAAGTTGGCTTTGACAACTTATTATGCTTAGCCCTTAAGGAGGTGTAAGTATGGAGATGTAAGTGAGGATGTGGGAATAGTACCCAACCCTCACCTATAAATACATCCATCCCCATTTGTAAGAGTGTGTGTCATGTGTGTGTTAGTGTATATGTAGAAGTGTGTGAGTGTGTCATGGGAGAGTTAGTATATGTGTAAAAGAGTGTATTGTGGGTGAGTTAAGTAAGAAAATATCTTGAGTGTTTATGAGAATATTAGATGTGAGTATGTACAAGTAATCTTGTATTAAAGTTTCTTTGATATAATAAAAGTAAGTTTATTTGTCCTCCACATATTCTACAATATGTGTATATATACTGGAGAAAACTAACCTAATCCGGCCTAAATCTGAGGATCTAGCTCTTACACCTGTAACAACAAGTTGATCTGTGTCGCGTTCAATCCTGAAAACAAGTCTTGAGAAATGGACAAATTGTTGTGGGTGCAATACTTCCCCACTATCCACTCCATTTATAAAGATCCTCAGGACTGTAGGCCTTCCTAACAGAATGTTGCGATCATGGAACTCTGTTGCAGGAATATTCAGGTGGCCAAATCTTCGAATTATGATTACACGGTCATAATTCCCTACTAAAGCGTAGCAGCAGCTTTCTTTTATCTCAATCAGATACCCCGTCTGACTCAGTAACTCAATCTCTCTTTAGAACAATATTAGCATGCCTTTTCACCAAGGACAAAGATTGGTTCGGATCTGGTGATTTAAGAAACAAGAGTACTAGTGGGTTTCACATTCACTGTAATTATATATGACAAGTCAAGCGAATCAGTCGCCTCCTTTTTTCATAACAAGCTGACAAGCTATTGTTGTTTTATTCGGAAACCAATTCTCACCGTCTAGCAATCACTCTGAAATAAATTCTTTAAATAACCAAAGAAAAAGAAATAATTTCTTTTTTGTTTTTCTTTTAAAAATGTCTTTCTATACTAATAATAGTTGGATTAGCCGAGGATAAATTATTTTTATATTTAGTTTGAGTCGCCATATGTAGTCATGTGAAGTTAGCTCTTGAAAAATTTATCATTCTTTTAGCCATTTCGTAAAATTAGTTACCATAAGGTCTTATCATTTTTTTTATTTTGAATAAACGAATCAGATTTTTATTTTATTATTATCATCTAATGTAATTAATATATATTTTAAAATATATGTATATGTACACTTCTAAAAAATGTTTTGGGTGTTACTCGTCGTTTTCCCTCTATGTTTGGTGTTCGCTGGATTGCTCCTCTGCATGGATGGCTCAAGCTTAATACGAACAGTGCTGCCAGGGGGGCTCCAGGTTTAGCAGGAGCAGGAGCAATTTTTCGTAATCATATGGGTTCTTCAATTGCATGTTTCACCTCTCCCCTTGGTGTCAAATTCACGTTTAAAGCTGAATTGTGTGCGGTTATGATTGCTATTGCTAAAGTTGAAGATCTTCATCCAGCTTGTCTTTGGATTGAATGTGATAATCTTTATGTGGTGCAGCTTCTTCTGTCTCGAAATCCCAATGTTCCTTGGCCTCTTCACATGGAATGGTAGGATTGTCTTAATACTCTTTCTACCATACAAGTTCATGTCAGTCATATTTATAGAGAGGGAAATTGTGTTGCTGATAGATTATCTACTATGGGGATTGATTTTAGACAAATTAAATGGTGGGATTCTCATCCTTTTGAATGTAATGATTTGATTTTGAGAGACATGTTAGGTAAAGCGAACTTTAGGTTCTCTTCATAGCTTATTTATCTCCTCTCTTAGGTTGTATTTTCTTTGACATTTATTTTATTTTATATATAGGTCTTGCCTGTTTTATGATGAGGGTGCTATTGAGGTGCCAACCTAGTTGCGATTTCTTGGTGCACCTGCTGAAATCAGTACTAGATCAGTTTCATTCAAAAAAAAAAAACACTTCTAAAATAATTTTTAAAACTAATGTATACAATTTTTTTTTTCATTCTCTATGATATAGTATTATGCAATGCATATAGTGCAAGATGGAAATAATTATATATTTTTTTTATTAATAGGAAGGACTAATTCTTCATGATTAAGCTTCTATAATGTTGCGTTTTAAATACTAGAAAGCGCACGGTTGTGGTTGCAGTGTAAAGGTTTATCGTTCCCACAGGGATTGACTATTGATTACCAATAATTCTTACTTATGATCTTAGCTAGCAAATTGATTAGTAAATTGGATAAAAGTAAAATGACAAATAGCTTTTAAGAAGTAAAATCAATTAATTGCAAACACAAAGTCTAGGTCTAGTTTCATTATTCCAATCAAATCATGAATACAACATTAATTCAATTAACCTAGAATTCAATTAAGGGTAATTTCTCTAATTTACCTAATGCCTCTCTCGAGTTCAACTAAGCATGCAAAGATCAGGATTTAACCTACTCTCGTGATTAAAATTCTAATCCAAACTCATTAAGTTCTTTAGCAATTATTTGTCAC
>CATIWK010287020.1:0-14137 GCA_949634005.1 Mallotus japonicus
GAAACTTTGTTGGAGCTGAGAGATGTTAAAAGTTGGAGCTGGCATTTGTATTGTTTCACTTGCTTTTGATGTTCTACCATCTAATCTTCCTTTTGGAACATCCCATGTTGGTCCTCCAGACTGCAAGCAACATGACTTGAACATTATTCTATACCCATCAGAATTTACCTAGCTATATATATACGTAGCTTGTCCTGTTATATATATATATATCTTACAAGTGCAACTGCGTCTCTTGTAGCTAATGCCAAAATATCAGCACAAGACACCACTCCAGGGCATGATGCTTCCACTTGTTTCTTTGCATTGTCAATGACATAAAATGCACGCAATGACACATTTGGTGGCCCATCTTTCTCTGCTTTGTTACTGCCTTTTGAATTTAACAGCACTGAAGCATCACAACCCTTAAAACAATAATAAAAAATAAAATTAAATTAAAAACAATATTATTAGCCAACGATGACAATAAAAGAAAAAAATACATAAAAGATAACATTTGTTAGTTCAAGTGACAAGTAGTTTAATTTCTCTTAAATAAGGTCTCTATTTTGAACGTAGTATATAAAAAAAATTAGAAGCTAAAAGAGATTTATCCCCTTATGAGGTCCATCAGCTCTGTCTAAAGCTTAGTTAGAGTCCTTGAGACTAACACTGGAGGTAATTACTAACAAAAAGAAAAGGGAAGGAATATTTTACCCTTATGAAGCAGTCATGGAAGTGCATGTGCAGGAGAGCAGCAGGAACTGTTTTATCCTTCATAACTGCATTTTTGACAACATTTGTAACAATTAAGTCCACATCAGGACATGTTTTTTCATAGTAATTTAAGCTAAGTGCATTTCCTGGTGAAAATACCGAAAACAAAGGAATCAAGCTCAAGAACAACAAAGCGGTACTAATGGAAGCCATAGTAGTAGTGATGCGCTCATGAACAAGCTAACAAGTCTTATTTATAGACAGATTGAGACAAGCTTGATGAAGACAAGGACGTGAATTAGTTATGGAACATGGGAATATTATATTAGTAATAACAATAATGTAGTAGTGCGTAAGCATTAGTATGCATGACACTCGTTGTCGCTTGTGTCTTGGTGCCTGCATGTCAAGAGAGCAGAGGCCTCTCAAAAGTAGGCATCGGGTGTTGATTACAATTGCAAAGTTGCTTTAGTTCTTTTGTCTTCTATTGGAAAAAAAATAGTACCTACTAGTGAGGGTAAATGATCCGAATTGTTTTTGAATAATTGGAAGATTAATTTGATAAAATAATATTCATTTATTAGTACGAAGTGTGTGTGTATATATATATATATATATATATATAATTAATTTTTAATTAAATTTAATATTTAAATATTTAATTTTGATAATTAACATGATAAAATATTGCATTTAAATTATATTGTATTATTTAAATCTTATGGTGGTATGTTAATTAGTACATATATGAAATAAAGTTATAAGTTAAAAGATATTAATATATAAATATTTTAATAAAGTTATGAAATTAGCAATGTAAAAAAATTTACTATTAAAAATTGAAAGTAAATTAAATTATATTATTCCAATAAAAAATAAATACTTAAAATATTAAATTAAAAAATTGTCGAGCTTTGAGTTTTTACGAACTAATATCAAGTTAAGTTCCAAATCACAAATGAAAAATAGTATCACTATGAGCTCTTCTAAATATGGTCGAGCTGCGATTAAACTGCTAAAAAGCTTGTTTATCTAGATTCTACTCGGCTCATTTACATCTATAGTAAGAATCAGATGCATAATTGACACGTAATATAAATGACAAAATTTTATTTGTCAAATATATAAATTCTAAAATATATATCACATATCTAATAATTTATTACAGTATTGATGTGGCGTGCAATAAAGAATGGCATTCATTATGGCTTGAGTGTGATTCAATGTTTTTTTTTTTTGATAATCAACTCATATTTTATTAATAAAATCCAGGAAAAATTCATCATGTTTTGGAGCTAACCCGAATCAATAGATTTATCTCATACACCCGAAACTAAATCAAAACAAGACAGATAAAAAAAATCTGGAGAGTACAAATCAAGACATACCACAATAAGAAACAAAATCCCTGAGAATAAGCAATCAAACAAAAGAAGGATTAGAGTTACAACCATGCATAGAATTCATATTCCCTATGAGTACCCTGTTTAGCTAAGGAGTCTGCCATGACGTTGTTTTCTTTAAGTGAGTGGATGAAAATGACTGACTGAAACATTCCTTTAAGGTTTTCAATAATGCAGAATTCTGCATGCATGCTCCAAGGACGAGAGTTGTTGTGCTGATTGATCCAAGTCATCGCATTTAAAGAGTCAGATTCTATTATTAACTTGGCAGAGAGGAGCTCTGGATTGAAGGAAGACAGTTGCAGGGCTTTCCGGATTGTTATAACCTCCGCTAAATTAGAGTCCATAATACCACAAGAGATGGAAAAAATGCCTATAACCTGACCAAGATGATTTCGAAGAACACCACCGGCACCAGCAGGTCCCGGGTTACCAAAAGAAGATCCATCCACATTCCATTTAAGCTCTCCAACATTAGGCGGCTGCTAGAAAGATTTTGGGCGTCTGGGCTTTAGAGCTGAGTAATATCCTTTTATAGCATCGATGGCTAACCATAGATCTTGAGACTGCAATACTCTGTCATCTCCTAAAGCTTTTAACCAAACTTCAGCTCTATGGATGATTAAAAAGAAGATTTTGTTGGCGTTAAGAGAGAGTAAAGCATTTCTTTCATTCCAAATGGTCCATAATATAGAAAAAAAAGGATCATCCAAACCTTCTTTTGGTAAGATCCATTAACAACAGCTTCCCATTGGACAAAAAGATTGGACAGGGAGAATGGTAAAGCCTAGTCAACACCCCACCACATAAACAAACCATACCAGATTGCACTAGCTAGAGGACAAAGAACAAAAAGATGATTGGCAGATTCCATATTAGAGTTACAAAAAATGCACTTACAGTTGGAAGGATCAAGTAAACCTTTGCAGCATAGGTTATCTTTGGTATTCAGCCTATTTAGAAGAGCCATCCAAGTGAATATTTCAACTTTAGGAGATACCAGGCTGCGCCAAACTCCATTAATAGGATATATGTGAGGAGGCGAAGACCGAAGTGTAGCAGCTAAAGTCGTTGATTTAACAGAGAACTCACTTTTGTGGTCATGTTTCCAAATGAGCCTATCATTGCAATTTGGAGTAAAATTCAGACTGTTTAGTAAATCAAGGAGAAATCTGAATTGCTCAAGTTCCCAAAATCTAAGTTCCAGGGTCCATCGAAAATTCCATTCCCAACTAATGCCATTCTAAAACCCCATATTTTTCACAAAAGATGACTGATCTAGAGAAATAGAGAAGAGGCGAGGGAATCTATCTTTTAATGACGAATCAAAGACCCATAAATCGGTCCAAAATTTAATTCGGTTACCATTACCAAGCAGAAATTTAACCCCATCACAGAATGGCCTTTCCTTTAAAGTAGACCAAATATGTTTCCATATGGGTGAAAAACGGGAAGAAGGTAATAAAGATGATGGGAACATACCTGGTTGTAAATGGTACTTGTCTTTAACAACCTTCTGCCATAAAAGCCCGATCTCCATTCTGGGATATAAATCTCCATATCCATTTAAAAAGAAGAGCTTTATTTTTATCCAATTAGCACCCAACTCCAAGCCCACTAAGTGATTTTGGCAACTAAATGAGGTCCCATTTGACATTACAAAATTTCTTTTTATCTGTGGTACCACCCCAGAAGAAATTCCGAAAAAGAGAGTTAAGTTTCCTACCCACCGATTTAGGCATTCTGAAGAGAGAAAGGTAATATATTGGCAAACTATTTAAACAAGCTTTAATTAAGGTCAGTCTTCCACCGAAGGATAAGAATTTAGTTTTCCAAGTTGCCAATTTTCCTTTAATTTTTTTCAGAACCGGTTCCCCCAAACCTTCTTTTCCTTGGGTTTGTGCCAATAGGTAAGCCCAAATATGTGACAGGAAGAGAAACAATTTTGCACCAAAGAGAAGCAGCTGTAACATCAATCCACTCTTTGCTCACATTAATACTAATAAGAGCACTTTTATTGAAGTTAACTTTTAAACCTGAAACAAGAGCAAAACAATTAAGAATCCTGCAAACATTGAAGAGTTCCTGCATATGTGGTTAACAGAAAAGTAGTGTGTCATCAATATACTGCAAGAGAGATAATGCACTACTTCCAATGCCCAAAGAAATCCTAGAAAGAAAACCAAATTCCACAGCAGACTTAACCATCACCGAAAGACCTTCAACTGCAATAATGAATAGGAAGGGCGAGAGAGGATCACCCTGCCTCAATCCCCTAAATAGCTAAATTTTCGAAGTTGGAGAACCATTAATGAGGAAGGAGACTTTTGCCGAGGAAATACAACTATTAATCCATTGTCTCCACCTGCAACTAAATTTCATCTGTGCCATAACCGAATCTAAATAATTCTAATTTAGAGAATCAAATGCCTTATGGAAGTCCAATTTGAAAAGAACCCCACCACTCATAGATTTAACAAGTGAGTGGATAATCTCATTAGCAACCAGAACACTATCAAGAATATTACAACCCGAAAGGAAGGCACTCTGCTGGGGGCCAATAAAATCAGAGATTACAGACTTGAGTCTATTTGCAAGCATTTTAGAGATGATTTTGTACAGACAACCAATTAAGCTAATAGGCCTGAAATCTTCAACTGTAACAACACATTCTTTCTTAGGAATTAGTGCAACGAATGAGGAAGACATAGACTTAGGAATTATCCCAGAATCATAAAACTGATTAACCATAGCCATAATATCAAAGCAAACAATATCCCAGGAAGCTTTAAAGAAATTAAAGTTAAAACTGTCAGGTCCAAGTGCTTTTGCACTATCACATGACCAAATGGCGGATTTAACTTCCTCAAGAGTGAAAGGTACCTCAAGATGGGATTCATCGATGTCAGATAGCTTCAAAAATTTAGTAGAAACAAGTGCTGGCTTGGTATAATGTTCTTCAAAGAAAACCTCAGTATAATGAGACAGTATTGCCTTTCTAATACCCTATGGATCCAGTACAACACCATTATTCGTTGACATGCTCCCTATGAAATTTCTCCTTGCTCTATTTGATGCTGTGAGGTGGAAGAATTTGGTGTTTCGATCTCCCAAATTACACCAGAGTGCACGAGATTTTTGCCTCCATAAAGATTCCTTTTGCTTTTCTCTAATCCACAACTGCCTCCATAGAACACCTCTTCTTCTAGAAAGATTTGATCTAAGCGGAGCATCTGTTGCAGTAATGGATTCAAGTTCCGAATCAATCACATCAATATCTGCTTCCAGCTTTGAGATATTAGAATCTAAGTCACCAAACACATCCCGATTCCATTTCTTAAGATTGATTTTGAGCAACTTAAGTTTTTTAACTATGGCTTCCCCGCCATAAGGAACTTTGAAACCCACCCACCATTGTTGTACCTGATTAATAAAATTCGGAGATTGCAGCCAACAGTCAAGGAAGCGAAAGGGTCTAGGGCCCCAGTTATTATCAGTGATTGTTAATAAGAGGGTGCAGTCATCGGACAAACCTTTATGAAGACACCACTATTTGGACTCAGGGAAGGAAAAACCCTAATCTACATTAATAAGACACATGTCAATTCTGCTCATAGTTCTCGTGTTACTCCAGGTAAAACTCTTCCTAATTAGAGGTAGATCAATAAGCTGAGCGTTACGTACAAAAGCTTGAAATTTTTTTGAAGGATGAAGAGAAGAGGTAGAGCATCTATCAGAGTTCATCAATGTAGAATTAAAATCCCCTGCAATTAAAAATGGAGTAGAATAGTGTATTAAAAAGTCCAGGAGTTCATTCCACAAGGAGTTTTGGTCACAAGAGGAATTAGGTTCATAAACATTGACAATTAAACATATCACCTGTTTCTATATCAAAGTTCCTTCAATGGCCAACCAACACGACCCTTTATGAGTTCCAGAAGACATAAAGAAAAAGGGGCTCCAAGATAGCAGTAGACCCCCAGAAGAGCCAAAAGCAGGCAGAAATTCGAATTCAGCTGGTGAATTAGAGCTAATGGCTTATTTGTCTAATGGCTTTAGAATCAAATGAAGCCATTTTTGTTTCTTGAATTAGAGCCATACCAACACCCTTCTTTTTTATTAATCTAGCAACTGATTTCTTTTTAATGTTGATGTTCAAGCCTCTAACATTCCATAACATGATATTCATAAAAATAAATTCAATGCTGAAAAATAAAATCAAGCAGAGAAAGGATTAAATCCCATTACTTACACCATTGAGTTGCTCCCATCGGCTCTTATATGCTTTGTCCATTTCCACAAGCTTTCCAAGAAGGACATCTTTGTTAGCATCAATGACAAGCCCGATTTTCTCACCCAAATAAAGCGTAAGGTTAGCCTCATCGGTTGAAGAAGGATGATTAGAAATGGGCGGAAGACAAAGAAGTGCATTTCTGTTTCTTATCTCCTCATCTGAGATCGACCCGTCAGCGATATAAGAGTCCATAGAAAGGTTATTATCGGAGACAGAGGTATCAAAAATATCACTACGCAACTTACTCTTCTTCTTATTTTTTTTTATTTTACTAGGCAAGAAATAAAGGGTTTAGAGCGGTGAATAGATTTCAGAGATTTAGTTTTTCTCCTTTTTTTCTTAAGATGCGAGGAAGAATCAAGGTTGAGTTTTGTAAGATCGGCGTAAGGCAAATGAGGATTGACAGGTGAGTGATTTGTATGGGAATGGTTAACTAGAGAAAGGGTAGGCAACGATTGCGTGCCAAAAGGATTAGAATGCAAGACCATGTGGGCTGGAGAGGGAAGTGGCACAGACATGGGCTCAAAAAAAGGCACTGTAATGGGCTCTGGATTAAGAAGAGAAGGATTAGGAGGCCCACGTGTTATTATATCAGAAGGAGGCTCATTGGAAAACAGGTTGGGCTTATTATGAATGATCTTAGAAGGCCCGCATGGTAAAACATCAGCTGCACAGCTCAGAGGCCTAAGAACATTTGGGTCAAGATTGTCAAGTTGAATCACGTCACCTTCCAACTGTTTCGTGAGGGCAATGTCAACATTAGGATCTTCTTGAATCGCCAAAACCTGTACAATCTTATTACTAGCAGACCAACTTTTTGACAATAGAGGTACTGGAAAGAGGGGGTCGCTCATCTGTTCATCGACCACTTGTTGATCAATCGAGTTTAAAACCTGCTTCCCATGGCAAAGCTCATCGGACTTAAAAGAATGATCACCGGAGCAAGATTCTTTGACATAGGTGGATTCCGAGTTAACACTTTCATTGACAAAAGTATTGAATATCTTCGGATCATGAACTTCATGGCGTGAGTTATAAAGACTCTACCCAGTAAAGCCAAAGAATGGCTCCTCCACAATTATAACCATATAATCCAACCTATCAATCTTTAAATTTACTGAACCAATGATGGTATCTTGCATAGACATACATATAAGAATTCTACTAGCATCAAACCTTCTCTTGAACTCAGTGTCAACATCCATATGAAGAAAAAAACCCCACAGACTACCTATACATTAGAAAACCTGCTTACACCATGCATGAAGTGGTAAACCTTCACAACGGAGCCAAACAAACCTTCTGGCACACACATCAGAAGGCTTCCAATGTTCAACTGACTCCACTAATGAAAAAAGCCAATCATTGAATTTAGAGGCCCACTAACTCAGTTAAGCACTGGAACCAAAGGTCATCAGAAACATATTCCCGCCCATATGCCTACAAAGATAACTCTGAACATTATCCTTTTCCATCAACCCGTACAACGACTCAAGTAGCATTGGATATTTAGCTTGGCACACCAGACTATTCGATAACCAATATGTATTATCTTTGATGTTATTGAATATGAGTTGAGCAGAGACAGTCCTCAATAGTTGTTTATCTTTGACACCAGAAACTACTTCAAGATATGAACGCTTGTCCTTGAATCCAGAGTTGAAACCGGAGTTAAATCTTGTATATGGAGCTTTAGGCACTAGTTTTGACAGAGGTTCCTTTAGGAGGGCCTTGCATATTTGGAAAATTTGACGAAAATTTTGTTCTTTCCAATCCATACTCCATTGAATAAAATGATAATATTCTCAATATTATCATCTTCTACCACAGTGACAAATCCAAATCTCTTACCAGATTTACTTAGCTTATTGGAGATGAAAGCTCTTTGAACTGTACAATATCGAGCAAACATGTTTTGAAGACCAAAAGTCAGCCAAGAGGAAGGCAGATTGTTAACAAAGAGGTTAACATAGGAAGGCATTGAGGTTTGGGTTTTGGAGACAATTGTATATGGACCAGAAGAGAGATATTCAAATGCTTTTCTTGGATATGGACCTGAAGATACTAATTTTACTATTGAACTTACTTACAGTGAGTTTTAAGTCATTTAATCCCTTGTGATTCAATATTAGTTGTTCAGTTATTTCATGAACGTTCAAAGCAAGTCTCTTGGATGATTATGCAGCAATGGCTTAAGTGTTTTCATTATGTTTCTCAAATGAATTTTCGGATGACTCATATTTACAAAGAGGGCAACTATACAGCTGATTTACTTGCTAAGCATGGTGTTTCTACCACTTCTCTTCTCTAGTGGGACTCGGCTCCAGCTTTTTGCAATAATTCTATTTATAATGATTACAGTAGGCAAGCTATCGTTTTAGTTAGCTCCTTTTGAGGTGTATGCCTTTGTTTGTCTTTGTAAAACTCTATTATTTTTATTTAAATTTCAGCTTGGACAACATAAGTGTGATGTAATGTTAAAAGTGTGTCAATCTAGTTTAGATATTTGGGTGTGTTTTTGATTTTTGAACTCCAAATTTTCATCAACAAAAAAGTAAATGTAAGAATCTATCATTGAAATAATCACTTCAAGAGTTCTCAAATTTTTCAATTTTTATAAAATAAATATTTTAAAAATCTCTTATCAAACAAAATTGAAAATATAAAATTTATCCTCAATACTTTTATTTTTCGAGTTAAATGTACATGTGGTTATCAAACTTTGCACTAATTTCATTTTGGGTTCTAAAGTTTAATTTGTTTCTTTTCAATCACACTCTTTAATTTAAGTCTCATCCATTGGTGACCTGGTGGCTATTTGATGACATGACAGCCGTCAATAGAATATTCATGGAATATTTGTCACGTCACTCATGTCTAATTATCAATTTTTAAGGGGTTAAATGCAATGGTGGTCACCCAATTTTACTTTTGTTTCTTTTTTGTCACCTAACTTTGATTTTGTTTCAAAAAGAGTAATGTTAAAAATTTGTAGTTCTCTGAATTTCTCTTAAAAACCATTTTAACCCCTCAATCTCTTTATCTTTTCAATTTAGTCCAGAAACTATAAAAAGTTTGAAAGTTTACTTCTCCTAGGCTGTAATACCACTCAGGATGAGTATGCTCTTACTAGGCAGAATCAAAATAAGTTTCAAATTTTTCCTTATTTCCTATAAACGTAAAGAAAATATGGACTTATTTGTAAAAATAAAAAACTTCAATTCTGAATTAAAATAGTAACTATGGATTATTTAGGTAATAGAAAAAATTTTAAGTGATTGCTATGACATTAAATAGAAATTTGGTATCCAAAAAGATACAAATTAAAGTTTGATAACTGAATTGAAACAAAAATAAAGTTTGGTTCCCTTCCAAGCATTGGGTGCTAAAAATTGATGATTAGGCATGAGTGACGTGACAAATATTCCATGAATATTCTATTGTCGACTGCCATGTCATCAAACAACCACCAAGTCATCAGCGGATGGGACTTAAATTAAAGATGAGTAATTGAAAAGAAACAAATTAAATTTTAGTACCCAAATGAAATTAGTGCAAAGTTTGATAACCACCTGTACATTTTTAACCTTTTATTTGTCGCTTAATGAAACTTTCTTTTACTTAATTTTAAATTTTTATATTTTAACCCTTAAATTTTTTAAATATCTTTTCTCAAATATGTTAAAAATCTAACATTTTATTAGATCATTTCATAAGTTTCTTTTAAATAGTTATATTTATTTATATTATTTATTTTTTAAATTACAAAATTATGAAATATTTTAAATTATAAAAATAGTATCGAATTGTAAATCAAAATTTAAACAAGAAATTAAATATTTAAATTTATGAATCAAATATACCATCATAAAAAGTAAACAACTAAATCAAATTTGATTAGCAACGTTTGTTTTTCTTTAAGCACATGTGCATGATTAATTAGGAGAAACAAACCATCAGAGAATCTTTTCATTTGAAGAACTTGGACACGTCACTAGAATAATGTTCAAGAGGTTGGTGGAATTAAGCAATCAAAGTAGTTATATAAACCTTGAGTTCTAAGTCTCTGCTTTACTCAGTTCCAAAAAAAAAAAAAAATCTCCATTTTATAATTAGTTAAAATGGTGGGTCTAAAGAGAGGAAAGTGATAGTTGAAACTAAGTTGGCGACTGATAAATTTTAGCAAGTAGTACAATAATAATGAAGCTTCCCTTTCTTTTGTGCATAAAAATTTTACTCAACTGTTGAAATGGATGTTTTTCTAAAGTTCATCTACATTCATCTAAATTAGCATGAAAAACATTTGAATGATATCCACCATTCATTATCAGAAATATTTCATCTATGATTTTTTTTATATATAATTATTTGGGCTAATTTTACTTAATTTTTGATAGTAGAGAAGAAAAAATTATTTTCAAAGCATAATTGAGTCTGAGTGAATGACACAATAAAATTTTTATTTATTTTTCGTTTTCATGTCTAAGGAGGTTAGATCAAAATATTATTAGCGTTGCTCACGTAGAATTATAACTCTCTATTGTATTTCTGCCATGTGGCATTTTTAAATAAAAATTAATTAAATTTTAATTTTGATACTAACCATAGTTAACTATGGCACATGATTAGCACATGACAGAATCAAACAAAAAAAAAAAAACTTTTACTTTTTTTTTCGAACTACCATATGTCATTAAAAGAGAAAAATTAACAAGCTTTAGAGAATATTCTTACATCCATCACTAGATAGTCATAGATTTTACTCCTAATAACAAGAGGCATAAGGTAGAAGTAAATAATTTGACTCCCAAAGATAAACAAAAAAATAAAATAAAATAGAAGCCTAGCTTCTAAAACAGCACTGGATGTGTCACTCTTGGACATAGAGGAGTCATCCTTAGGTGGAAGTTGAACAGAAGGGCTTCTGGCAAGATCCGTCATGCGAAATTTTCAGATTTTTCGACTAGAATTTAGCTTTGCTTTATCATTAGAAGCACTGCTAAGAAGGGACTCCATCATGAGCATGGCACTTTCAAATTTCTCTGCTAGAGAAATGACTGAAGACGGGCTTAAGTTTGATGGACTGCTGGCTTCAGAGGGTTTACTTGGGCCATCATCTGACTTAGACAATTTGGCCTTTGGAGTAGTTAACTCAATATGGGCTTGGATTTCGTTTGGCTACAGTAACATTTCCTTCCTCATGGAAAGCAGCCCATCAGTGATATTCAAAGTAGATCCCGAAGCTACTTTGTCCAAACCATCTAGGGAACCATCATTGCTTTCCTACAAGCGCCGACTAACAAGTGCAAGAGCCTCATCATTTGCATCTCCTTGTTCCACACGCTTTGATAAACTACTTTGTCCTGGACTCTCAGTTGATGGCAAGTGAAGTAGATGGCAAGTGAAGTAGACGCAACTTTTGTAGGGAAGCAGAAGCAGGACTGATAGAAAGCTTTTCAATGAAGTTGGATAACTGAGCTGAAGTTGAACCTTCCTCCATGGAAAAAGGCGGATATAGAACAGCCTTACGCAAAGGCTCTACATGAATCCATGGTCCATAGGCATTGTTGCTATAAACACGATAAGCGATTTCCTCTTCGGTAACATAGGTTGGGAAATTCTTGGTAATATGGGTGAACAATCCACACAAATGGCACAACCTTGGAAGCCTATTATATTGCAGTGCCACCCATTTGCTCTTCCCTTCTATCTTATTCATAAAACCCTTTGGAAGAGCCTTTTGAAGATCAACCTTGATCCTCATTCTCATTATATGAGCACAGTAATTATCAGAGTACATTTGATCATCAGTAGCAATTAGTCCCACAAACAGAGTTTGAGCAATCTTCATAGCATTGTCGCGGGTAATATGTTTTATAGGTAAACTAAAAATTTGCACCCAAAAACATTCAGATGAGAAATCTAGTTCCTCATAGGATAGTGAGGGGTTCTACTCAACAATAACCATTAACTATTTATGTATGGACCATGGAACACCATTTCTAACCCTTTCTTTCTTATATGATTTCTTAAAAACAAGTAAAAAAGTGTTCTTAGAGCCAAGCTCTTGAACTTGCAAATCAGTAACAAAGCTCCATACCTGGTATAGGATGCTAAGCAGAGCATTTATTGTGTAGATTCTTAGACTGAGGATCCTGCCCACCAAACCGTGCCTCAAATGTTCAGGAGGCAATTCTGTAGAAGAGCTCAGTTCCAAAGTGAAGATCACATCCTTAACAGTTTGACTTTGACCAATGTCAATGAGAGGGTAGGTAGTTGGGCTGGAAGAAGCCATTAATGGCGATAGAGGACGATTGAAGGAGTAAATGCTAAGTTAGGTGAACTAAGAAAGAAGCATGGGTTACAAAGAGAATAAAGGAAACATATCGCTATCTATCTGGAAGACTAATAACCTAAAAAAAAAAAAAATCTTTTACTTTTCTACAGCAACTATTTATCTTTTTAAAAGCAAAACCAAAAACGTTAAACACCATTTTTCTTTTCATGGTCATTCGAGATGCCAAAATCTGGAGCTATTTTCATATTATATTGATTTCTTTTTTAAGAGTATCTTTTTTTTTTTTTTTTTTTTTTTGTTGTTGTTGTTGATGTTGCCTATTGATTAATGTTAGAGTAGAGTTCCTAAAAAAAATCATGTAACTTTTTAGTGAATTAGATATCACTTTTAGCTAGTTACAATGGGTAACTTCTTTTATTATTTTTTTTAGTGTTTCTGAGTGATATGTTTTTCCCTCCCCTCTTTTCTTCCCTTTGTCATTTTCTTTATTCTCATTCAGGAATATAGTACGTAATTTTGGAGTTAAGGAACTTACTCTTACATGTCAAAAAGAAAGCCTTCCTAGTTTTGTTGCAACTCTTTTGCAGGCGTGTGCATCACGTCCATACGTGCACCCATATTATGGTGGAATGATGTGACCTTATGAGCATCAACCTTTGGTATGTACATATTTACTTTGGAATAACCCATGTTTAAGTCCCTGAACTTTGACATTTTTTTTACTACGTCTCTGAACTTTTATTTTGTTTAAAAAGACCCTCAAACTTTTATTTTTGTTTAGTTTAAGCCCTTTATCTAACAGATCCGTTAAATTTTGAACAGTAGCTGATAAAACCGTTAAAACTTTGACACTTTATTTTATTACGTCCTTGAACTTTTTATTTTGTTTTAGAAGGCCCTCAAACTTTTATTTTTGTTTAGTTTAAGCCCTTATCTAACAAATCTGTAAAATTTTGAACAATAGTTGATAAAACCGTTAATTGAAGTTTATCTAAATGAACAGTAGCCCCTATCTAAATGATCTAAAATAGTGCATAAACTAACCTTGCTCCAGGTACAAAAACAAAAAACTACTGCTCCTTCGCACTGCATATTGGACCAAGTTCATAACTCTTCTCATTCATTACTACAACTATGAATCTGGCCTTGCATGCAATTACGACAATGAAATATATCCAAGTTTCCCATTTTGAAATATGCGTTTGCAATTGATATGAAGTATGGATCATAGAGAGAGATTGTAAATGTTTATCAGTTATTGTTCAAAAAATTAACTGTCAGGGGTTGTGTCATAGGGAAGAGGATCTTCAATTAACGGTTTTTATCGGTTACTGTTCAAAAATGTAATTGTCAGGGGCTGTGTCGCAGGGAAGAGGATCTTTAATTAACAGTTTTATCAGTTACTGTTCAAAATTTAACATATCTGTTAGATAAGGGCTTAAA
>CATIWK010287083.1:0-15406 GCA_949634005.1 Mallotus japonicus
TGGAACTTGTTCAGAAGTTTCTATAGACTGTGGTTGATGCTGATACTATTTTTACAGGCTGCAATTATTATTGCCTGGGAGGAGAGAACATATCCATGGCAGGCAATGGAAGATAGGAAGGTTCAGGTTCGAGTTCTGACTATTTTCCTCACTTGGAGTGTACCGCATTTTTTACACTCTTTGCTTGATGCAGTGATGCAGTATGGCTTGATTTCAAAAGAGACTATTGAATTTAGGGTTCGAACGGTGTTGAAAATTGTAGTATCCGCTGTGTGGATGTATGTTCTCGGCATGTGTTACTGGAGGATTTGGAGTCAAAAGAACAGCGATGGCCACTGGTCTGCTCAGGCTAATAGAATGGTAACCAATTTTCTTATGGTGACCTTAGTGTTTGTGTTGCCTGAATTGTTTACAGTGGCTCTGTATATTCTCCCCTGGATAGGAAATTTTCTCGAGACTGCGAATTGGAGGATTTTTCACTTGTTAATGTGGTGGTTTTATGAGAGGAGTTTCATAGCCAATGGTTTGAGGGAGGGCTAACTGATAGAATCAGGTATACTTTGTTTTGGGTTGTGGTTTTAGCTACAAAATTTACTTTCAGTTACTTTTTGCAGATTAAACCCATGATTAAGCCATCGAAAAAGTTGTTGTAGATTGAAGATATGAATTATACATGGCCTCAGTTCTTGAAAAATAACAACTGGTTTGCAGTAGGATTGCTGTGGCTTCCCCTGGCATTGATTCACCTGATGGATTTGCAGGTTTGGTACTCCATCTTTTCCACTTATGTTGGTTCTTTAGTGGGATTGTTAGCACGTCTTGGTGAAATTTGAAACTTTCAACACTTCAAGTTGAGATTTCAGTCCTTTGCGGGCGCAGTTTTGTTCAATCTTATTTCGGAAGAGCAACTCCCGAATGCGCAAGGGAGTTTGAAGAGCAAGTTCTTGGATGCCATTTCTTAGTTGAAGTTGAGACTCGGCCAGCCCTATAAGAAGCTGGAGCCTAACCAGGCTGAGGCAAGCAAATTTACTTTGATTTGGAATGAAATTATTATGATTTTCAGAGAAGAGGATATTATATCTGATTGAGAGCTCGAGTTGTTGGAACTGCCACAGAATTCTTGGAATGTGAGTGTCATTCACTGGCCATGTTTCCTTCTTTATAATGAGCTGCTGCTCGCTATTAGCGAGGCCAAAGAATTAGCAGATGCTCCTGATGAGTGGCTCTGGCACAAGATATGCAAGAATGAGTACAGACGTTGTGCTGTTATAGAAGCTTACGACAGTATCAGGTACTTGCTGCTTAAGATTATCAAGATCAACACTGAAGAGCATTCTATCATTACTGCCTTGTTTCAGGAAATTGAATATTCACTGCAGATTAAGAAGTTCACCAAGACTTTCGACATGATTGCTCTGCCTCATTTACATGAGCAATTAGCAAGACTTCTTGAGCTGTTGAACAATCTTGAAAAAGATATTGATCAGGTGGTGATTACCATACAGTCTATTTATGAGATTTCAGTGCTAGATTTTTCTAAAGCAAAGAGGACCAGAGAATAACTGCGGCAGGATGGTTTGGCACCTCGTGATCCAGCTGGCATGGTTGGGCTGCTTTTTCAGAATACTGTTGAGTTGCAGATGGAAGTAATGAAGCCTTCTATCGTCAGATACAACGTTTTCACACAATTGTTACCTCTAGAGACTCAATGAACAGTATCCCCGAAAATTTTGAGGCCAAATGCAGAATTGCTTTCTTCAGCAATTCCATGTTCATGAACATGCCTCGTGCACCTCGAGTTGAGAAAATGAGGGCTTTTAGTGTCCTGACACCTTACTACAATGAAGAAGTGCTGTACAGCAGAGAACAAATTCAATCTGAGAACGAAGATGGGGTTTGCATACTATACTACTTGCAAACAATTTATAAAGATAAGTGGAAGAATTTTATAGAACGGATGCACAAAGAAGGCATGGAAAATGATGATGATATATGGAGAAGCAAGTTAATGGATCTCCGGCTTTGGGCATCCTATAGAGGCCAGACATTGGCCCGTACGGTCAGGGGAATGATGTACTATCATCAAGCAATTCAGATACTGGCTTTTCTTGATTCTGCCTCAGATATGGAAGTTAGCAGAGATGGCTCAATCAGGAGAGATGGTTGTTTGGATAGCTTTGAATCCGCGCAAT
This sequence comes from Mallotus japonicus, assembly GCA_949634005.1. Classification (NCBI taxonomy): domain Eukaryota; kingdom Viridiplantae; phylum Streptophyta; class Magnoliopsida; order Malpighiales; family Euphorbiaceae; genus Mallotus; species Mallotus japonicus. The sequence goes on from CATIWK010287083.1 coordinate 2,193, forward strand.
CTCATGTTTTCAATTGTAGTTTTTCAAGTTCAATGTTGAAAAGCAAAGAGTATGGTCTTGCTTTGATGAAATACACATATGTGCTTGCCTGCCAGAAATACAGGTCTCAAAAGGCAAACAAGGATCGCCATGAGGATATATTGTATTTGATGAAAAACAACTAGGTCCTTCGAATTGCCTATGCCGATGAGGTGAACATAGGAAAGGAGAAGGAATAGTTCTCTGTGCTTGTAAAATATGATCAGCAGTTGTAGAAGGAAGTTGATATCTACAGGATCAAGTTACCGGGCCCTTTTAAACTTGGAGAAGGAAAACCTGAGAATCAAAATCATGCCATCATTTTCACTCGTGGCGATGCGTTGCAGACAATTGATATGAACCAGGAAAACTATTTCGAGGAGGCTCTTAAGATGAGAAATCTTTTGGAAGAATATAAGCGCTATTGTGGAATTCGGAAGCCTACTATATTAGGATTCAGGGAACACATTTTCACTGGTCCTGTATCAACTTTAGCATGGTTTATGTCAGCTCAGGACACAAGTTTTGCACATTAGGACGACAAAATATGGCAAAAGTTTTGAAGGTCAGAATACATTATGGCCATCCAGATGTCTTTGACAGGTTTTGGTTCTTGACTCGTGGTGGCATCAGTAAAGCTTCTCGGATGATTAACATTAATGAAGACATTTTTGCTCGCTTTAACTGCACGTTGAGAGGAGGCAGCATCACCCATAACGAGTACATTCAAGTTGGCAAGGGAAGAGATTTAGGATACAACCAAGTTTCCAAGTTCGAAGCGAAAATTGCAAGTGGAAATGGCGAGCAGGTTCTCAGCAGAGATGTCTATTGGGGCAGAGGCTGGACTTCTTCAGGATGCTATCTTTCTTTTATACATCTGTAGGATTCTATTTCAGTGCATTGCTGATCATGCTGGCAGTGTATGGGCTTATATGGGGGCGGCTTTATTTTGCTCTTAGCGGTGTTGAGGCTGCTGCTAACGCTAATAGCATTGGTGACAAGAAAGCTGTAAATGCTATTTTATACCAGCAATTCATCATCCAACTTGGCCTTTTCACTGCTCTTCCTTTTATAATAGAGGATTCTCTTGAAAATGGTTTCCTTCATTGTTTTTGGGAATTCATAATGTTGCAGTTTCAGCTTTCACCCATTTTCTACACCTTCTCCTTCGGAACTAAAGTTCATTTCTTCGGTCGAACTATCCTCCATGGTGGTGCCAAGTATCAGTCCACTGGGCGTGGTTTTGATGTGCAGCACATGAGTTTTGCACAGAATTTTAGACTTTATTCTCACAGCCATTTCGTGAAGGCGATTGAACCCGGGCTGATACTAGCAATTTATGCCTCGCACACTGCTGTAGCTGAGTACACATATTTCTACGTAGACTTCAGCATCTCTGGTTGGCTCCTGGTAGTCTCTTGGCTAATGGCTCCATTTCTTTACAATCCATCTGGGTTTGATTGGTTGAAAACAGCAAATGACTTTCATGAGTTTGTGAGGTGGATTTGGCACAGAGGTGCCACATTTGCAAAAGTTGAGCAGAGCTGGGAAAAATGGTGGGACGATGAGCAAGATCATTTGAGGACGACAGGGCTTTTAGGAAAATTACTCGAGGTAGTCCTAAACCTGCGTTTCTTCTTCTTCCAATACGGAATCATCTATCGTCTAGGTATCGCTAATGGCAGTACCACTATTGCTGTTTACTTGCTGTCCTGGATCTACATTGTTGCTGCTTTGGGGATTCATTGTGCAATAGTGTACGCTAAGGGGAAGTATGAAGAAAAAGAGAACATCAAGTATCGTCTCGTCCAGTTTCTTGTCTTCATCTTTATCGTACTTATGCTACTGGTCCTGCATATGTTTACATCTTTCAATTTTATGGACATCTTCACCAGTCTGTTGGCTTTTGTCCCAACAGGATGGGGCATGCTGTTGATAGCCCAAGTGTTTCGCCCCATTCTGCTGTCGACTGTAGTTTGGAGTTCAATGGTTTCTTTGGCTCGCCTTTATGATTTGATGTTTGGATTGATAGTTATGGCTCCGGTGGCATTTCTTTCATGGATGCCTGGGTTCCAGTTCATGAAGACGAGGATCCTATTCAATGAAGCATTTAGTAGAGGTCTCAGGATGTCCCAAATTATCTCAGGAAAAAAGTAGAGTATAATGTTAATTAATATATATTAGCTTGTGACTGAAATTTGCTGTTGAATGAAGCTTCTTGTTGTTTAAAAGAATGTCACTGTCTATCATCGTTTGTTCATATATCTATAGAGGACCAAAAGTTAGTGTTGTAGTGATTATGGTGAAATGAAGTCAATTGTTTTGTTGTTGGATTTTTATCCTTCAATCTGCTAAATAGTTTAAGTAGAAAAATTGTCCAAATCGACTCCTGACATGCACTATCCTACCTTCCTTAATTTTACATGCACTGGACATATCTTGTTTGCATTTTGTGTTTAATTATTCCTAAATAAAATGGCTCTGGAAATCGTTCTTCCCATTTTCTTCGAGATCATTAAAAATCCCATCAAGAATATTATTCTCTGCCAAACGCCACATGATCTGTTATGGTTTCAGCAACATTGAAAAACTCCGTAAGGAGACTGAGGGGTTGAAGAGAAAAAGATGAAGGTTGCAGATAGCTGTTGAAGAAGCTACAAGGAGAAGAGACGAGGTGTATGCGGAAGTTATAAAATGGCTGATCAGAGGTATTGCAAAAGCCCAGGAACTTATCACTGGCAAAAAGCCAAGGCGATGAAGAAGAGGTTGTTAAGGAAAGTAGAGTCAACCATTACATCTGGATATTCCACTAATTAGGACAGTAGTCAAATCTGTATTTATTTGCTTCCATTTGTATAGGATTCTAAATAGGAATTGACAGTGTATATGCTTTGATTTAGGAGCTGATTTAGTCATTGTATTGTGTATATATACGTTCTCTTTTTGCTATCAATAACATATCAGAGAATTTCACTTTCACTTATTCTTTTCATGGTATCAGAGCAGTCACGCTCCTGATTTCTTTTACGCAGAACATATCGCCCACCTTCTTTTAGCCAACATCTATGGTAGAAAAAGGTGAAACTCAAAGCTCAGCCAAGCTTGAAGCTAACAAATTTGACAACCCAACTGATCCCTTCTACCTCCATAATTCAGACCAACTTGGTATTGTACTCGTTACACAATTGTTGAATGAAGAAAATTACAGTACTTGGAGTCGTGCCATGCTCATGGCTCTTAGTATCAAAAACAAAGAAGGATTCGTCAATGGTACCATCAAACAACCATTGGAGACTTCCCTTGAAGAATTCCAACAATGGAAACGTTGTAATAACCTTGTAAGAGCATGGATTTTTGGAAGAAGCCATGTGGAAGAAGCCATTCATAACTGCAAACAGGACAATATGACCATTGTAGCTTATTACACAAAGCTTAAAGGTCTTTGGTATGAATGTGATGCATTGTGCAGCATTCCAACCTGTACATGCAGCACTATAAAGGAAGTTTTACAATTCCAACAAAATCAAAAGACCATGAAATTTCTCATGGGACTTAATGAAGTCTACTCTACTATTCGAGGATAGATTCTTCTCATGGATCCACTACCTACTGTGAACAGAGCTCACTCCTTAATCCTTCAAGATGAAAAGTAGCGAGGTATATCAAAAGGAGGAACACCTATGGTTGAAGCTTCAATTTTTGCTGTGAGGAATAATTCCAGAAATTCCACAGTCAAAAATCCTCATTTAAAATGCGAAACTTGCAGTAAGGTTGGTTACACCTCAGAGACATGTCGATCACATCTCAAATGTAATTATTGCGGCTGGCAAGGTCATACCATTAATGTTTGTAGAAAGTTACAAAAGAATTCCATAGGTAACAAATATGATCAACGAGAGCACAAGAATGTTTCCTCCAAGGCCAACCATGCAAATGCAACCACACCCATAGCTGGTAATCAATATTCTATCACAACTGAACGGTACCAAAATCTCATAACATTACTCAATGGAAATAAGTCAAATTCCATGGCCAATCATGTTGGTAGCACATCAGCCATGAGTGATGTCTCAGGTACAATCTTTTGTGCATCAGTTATTGACAAAGAAATGTGTTGGATACTTGACACAGGAGCCACAGATCACATGGTATACTCAACTGATCTGTTAACCACCAATCATCTTGTAATCAATCAAACAGTGTAGCTACCAAATGGAGCCATTGCTGCTGTAACACACATAGGCAGCATTCATTTTGCCAATTTTGTTTTACATGATGTGCTATGTGTCCCTTCTTTTCAACTAAATCTGATTTCCATTAGCAAACTTCTTCATAAAACCAATTATGCTGCTATATTGATTGATCATACCTTTTTGCTACAGGACCAACGACCGGGGAAGACGATTGGGATGGGAACTGAGCGAGGAGGACTTTACTATCTTGATACTCCACAAAGAACCAACTGTAATGCAGCCATTGCACCTGCCTCTTCTTCTCCAAAACTTTGGCATCAACGCCTTGGTCACCTATCCAATAAGATTTTTCATTTACTCTCTCATTGAGCTACAAACATTCAGTATTGTGATATTTCTGATTGTTTAATTTGTCCATTAGCTAAACAGACTCGTAGTTCATTCCCATTAAGTTCTATTCAAACTAAAGCACCTTTTGAATTAATACATGTTGATATTTGGAGAGGATATCATGTTCCTTCTATCACAAGGGCACGATATTTTCTTACTATTGTCGATGATTATACCCGTTGCACATGGACTTATTTGATGTAGCATAAATCAGATGCACATACATATATTACTGCATTCATAACCTTGTTGAAACACAATTTTCCTTAAAAGTCAAAATTCTTCTCAGGGATAATGGACCTGAATTTATTTTGAAAAATCTATATTTGGATAAGGGTATCATTCATCAAACTAGTTGTGTTTCCACTCCATAGCAAAATGGAGCAGCTGAACGAAAACATCGACATCTTCTCAATGTAGCCTGAGCATTATTATTCCAAGCCAATCTTCCTAAGAAATTTTTCGGGGGATGCAATCTTGACAGCTACATACCTCATCAACCGCATACCCACACCTTTTCTTTAAGGAAAAACACCTTTTGAAGTACTTTTCCATAAACAGCCCACATATGACCATTTACATGTTTTTGGGTGCTTGTGCTTTGTCTCTACTCATCACCATTGTCCTACAAAATTTGATGCTAGAGCCACACAATGTCTTTTCTTGGGTTATCCATACACTCAAAAAGCATACAGAGTTTATGATCTCTTAATAGGTAAAATTTTCACTTCACGTGATGTCATTTTCTTTAAAGAAATTTTTCCCTTTTCGTCTTTCACTGCAAATTCACCTCTTATTCCTCATCCCTCACCAATATATGATGATGACAATCCCAATCTAGAAAAATTCTCACCCGACAGCCCCTCTCAAGAAGATGATTCACTTGCCACCAAAAGACACCAATTTTCAAAACAATTCCCAAACCATAACTTCTTCTCCATTAATTGATCAATCTACTTCACCGTTACCTTCAGTTCCACAAAAAATCTCCACCACGATTGACTCGTACTACAAAACCACTTGGACACCTCAATGAGTATCAAGTTGGTATTTCTCTTCCTTCACGGAACATCTCAACGTCTAACTCGGTTTTGGTTATAGCAGCAGGTATCACCTATCCTTTATCTCATTTTCTTTCATATGATAGATTATCTTTCAAACATAAGGCTTTCACCACTTCTCTTTTAGTTGAAAAGGAACCATCCTCATTTGCAGATGCAGTTTGTGATCCAAAATGGCGTCTTGCTATGCAACAAGAGCTTGATGCACTCAAAGAAAATGGCACATGGTCTTTACAATCTTTGCCTCCTGACAAGAAGCCGATTGGGTGCAAATGGGTATATAAGATCAAATATCGATCTGATGGCACCGTGGAACGCTATAAAGCCCGGTTGGTTGCAAAAGGCTACAATCAAGTTGAAGGACTTGACTACTAATAGACTTTTTCTCCTGTTGCAAAACTTATTACAGTTCAAATTCTTCTTGTCGTAGCCTCAACTCAAAAATGGCATCTTCACCAACTTGATGTAAACAACGCATTCTTACATGGAGATCTTGATGAAGATGTTTACATGTCCTTACCACCTGGTTTCGGACGAAAGGGGGAGACACGAGTTTACAAACTTCACAAGTCATTGTACGGCCTCAAACAAGCTTCGCGGCAGTGGTTCATTAAACTTTCTACTACTCTTAAGAAATCCAACTTCCAGCAATCCAAGGCTGACTATTCTTTGTTCGTCCAATCCCAAAATGGTAAATTTACTTGTCTCTTTATTTACGTAGATGATGTTATCCTAACAGGAAACAATCTACAAGATATTGAAGACACCAAGTCATTTTTGAAGAATCAGTTCAAATTGAAAAATCTAGGAGAATTGAAGTATTTCCTAGGTATAAAGGTTGCACGATCCAACAAAGGTATTGCTCTTTCACAACGGAAGTATGCTCTCGAAATTCTTAAAGATGCAGGATATCTTGGTGAAAAACTAGCTTCTTTTCCTATGGAATAAAACTTATCTCTTAGTAACTTTAAAGGAGAATATATTGATAATCCATCTTTATATCAAAGGCTTGTTGGTCGGTTGATTTATTTGACTACAACAAGGCCAGACTTGGCATATGCAGTCCACGTTTTGAGTCAATTTATGGACAAACCGAGAGTGCCACATTTAGAAGTAGCTTATCGTGTTTTACGGTATGTTAAACAAACACTTGGACAAGGAATATTTTTTCCTGTAGAAAATTCAATTCAGTTAAATGCTTTTTGTGATGCGGATTGGGCTAGATGTCGTGACACACAACGATCGGTTACTAGATATTGCATATTTCTTAGGAGCTCACTAGTTTCTTGGAAGACCAAAAAGCAAACGACTATATCATGATCCAGTGCAGAAGCTGAATATCGATCCATGGCTGCAACTTGCTGTGAGATTACATGGCTGAAAGGCATTTTGCAAGACTTGGGTATCAAACATTCACATCCTGTCAATTTGTAATGTGATAATCAAGCAGCACTATATATTGTTTCAAATCCAGTTTATGAACGTACAAAGCATATAGAGATAGATTGCCATCTTGTGCGAGAAAAGGTTCAAGAAGGGATGATCAAGATGACTCATGTGAACACATCAAATCAGCCAACAGACATTTTCACAAAACCTTTGAGTTCCTTACAATTCTGGACTCTACTAAGCAAGTTAGGAATAATCAATATTCATTCCAAACTTAAGGGGGAGTATTAAGGAAAGTAGAGTCAACCATTTGATCAAATATGTATATTCCACTAATTAGGACAATAGTCAAATCTGTATTTATTTGCTTCCATTTGTATAGGATTCTAAATTGGAATTGACAGTGTATATGCTTTGATTTAGGAGCTGATTTAGTCATTGTATTGTGTATATATACATTCTCTTTTTGCTATCAATAACATATCAGAGAATTTCACTTTCACTTATTCTTTTCAGAGGTGTATGAGGAATATGCTACCGACTTAGTAGGAGAGCTGAGAAAAAACCTTCAGCTATTCGGATGTAAAAAATATGCTACAAAGCAATCGAGGGTAGCCAAAGAATGTGATCAACCTGGTAAGCGATCAAGAGTTCAGGAAGAATTGCCAATCACCTGTGAAGATAACCAAATATATTAATTATTTCAAAATTTATTAAAATTACTAAAACAAGTCTATCAAAATTAATTAAAATTTTCATAAATTATATATTTTATGTCATGTTTTTAACATAATTTTCATGGAAGTGGCCTATTTCTTTAATATATTCATAAGATATAAATTTCTAATAAATATTTTTTTCTTAAAACTAATAAATATATATAAAATATATCAAGACCCAAATATATCTTTATCATTTTGCAAAGTTAAATAAATTTAATATTCAATTTATATGATTATGAATTCAAATTTTTAATTAGTTCAAATTAATAAAATTATTAAATAACCTTTTTTTTTGTAAATTAATTATCCAATATTAAATAACATAAAATATCACCGTTCAAAAAATAACCCGTTCAAAAATAAACCGTTAAAAAAAATGAAATGTTAATGAACAATAAAAATAAATTTAATAAATTATATATTTTCCTCATATATTTTTGATATAAATTTTATGGAAGTCGTCTATTTTCAAAATTTTTTTGAATAATTAATATTTTCATAAGAGATAAAATTCTAATATATATTTTTTTTTCTTAATCAAGACTCTAATATATCTTTATCATTTTGGAAAGTTAAATAAATTTAATATTTTATGAATTCAAATTTTCAATTAGGAAAAATTAATAAAAATATTAAATAACTTTTTAAATTCAATTCACCAGCAAAATATTCCCGTTTTGAAGGCAAAAATATTACCGTTCAAAAAAACTAAATGTCATTTAATAACCAATAAAAATAATGCAAAATATTACCGTTGAAAATTGGCGCCGACATAAGCTTAGTATTTATAGTCCCCCAAATTGCCTCCAAAAATCCCAATTCTTTCTTTCTTTCTTTTGTTTATTCTTGTTTGGGGTAGGAGTCGATGATCGACGCCTCCGGTAATCTGTAAGTGATTTCGATGATTTGTTCTTTCTTCTTCTTAGTTATAGTTATATTTTGTCCTAAATCAAGCTAAATGTGCAACCTTTTGAAAATTTTAATTCTTCAATCTGCTCATTTTTGTTCATTGGATTTGGTCTGCGAGTACGATTAATTTCTTTTTCTTGTGCACATTCCTGTTGCGTCGGATGAGTTGTTGGAATTTGTTTCAAAATGAATCCTTGTGAGGTCGTCCATTTTGTAATCTATGCTTGCAAGGTTTGCGCCGTTTTCTGTTCTGTGTTCACTGTTTGTGTTTTGTGGAGTTTTTGGTATCAAATTTTTTGGAATACGACATTTCATTCTCTCTGCAGGAGAGCATTTTGGCACTAGGTCATCTTGCATATTGCCTCTGCTCCTGCAGCTAATTGTGAATTCTGATCCATCTCTTCCAGATCATATTAGAGTAAGCTTTGTTATAAATAACTTTGTTGTGTATGGGATACATATCTCAGTTTGTAATTTTTGCTTGGAAGCTTGTTTCCGCCTTTATTGCATGTCCTGCCTTTTTTTTTTCAGTTTGTCAATAAATTTTGCTAACTATGTTACTTGCAATACAGTGACAATCTTATTATTCCTTGACTAAGGTTATTTTCAGTGCAATCATTGTACATAAATTTATACATCATTGTGGAATAATATGCTTGTTTTTTCTGTGTTAATTGATTTCTTGAGGAAAATAATAACTGTCACTTTTTGTCATCAGCTGCCATATCACATTGAAGTACTTGTCTTAGCGGTCACTCAAATCAAAGAACTGATAGCTTACTTTGGTGGAATAATCCAGTCACATAAGGTTTGTGACCTAGTAGCTTATATAAGATAATCCAGTTTGATAAGGTCGGTATTTATTCTCATTTGGGGCCATTTGTTTTCATTTATTATTGATTACCATCACTTTATTTTAAAAAACTTCAATGTTGACACCAGCTAACAATATTTTATATTTTAGATTGTAAAAATAAATTTACTTTCAGAGTAAGTAATTAATTTTTTTTAAATTTATTGATATTCAAAATTTGTTAAATTTGGACTAATTTAATTCAATTTTAACAGTAATATAAGGACTATAAAATTTTTTTAACAATTATTTTATCGATTCAAATTTAAAACATTATTTAGAGAGTCTTTTCTAACTCATTACAAAAATTATGAATAAAAAAAAATTGTAATATACAAGTCAACTACAATTTTTGCCACCATATGCCATATATATCACCTCCACAACCACAAATGAAAGATATTTCAGAATAAAAATATAAATCTACTCTACCAATTATTGGGATTAACTGTTAGGGCTGTTGTTACTTAAATGATATTTTGGGTTTGAGTCGTAATTTATATACAATTGCATTAAATTAGTTGTTAGTTAATTTTTGCCGCTGCTATGATTCTGTCTGAGTCGAACAAAATTGACTACTAGAGTCCAATGAATTATAAATACCGCTAGTTCAAATTAAAAAAAAAATTATAGGTCTACTTTCATTTACTCTGCCATAGAATTTTATATATAGCTCAATATTCATGTCTATCCCCACTTCACCTAACACATTGTATATTTGCTATGCATTTTCTTGTTCTTAATGTGTGTATATTATCCAGTCTTCTTTGATGATTGATAAGACTCCATTTTATTAAATACTAATATATATATATATATTAGTCTTTCAAGAGTTTGGTTTCCTCTAGTGTATGCACAAATTTTATTCCGATGTCTTCTCCCTGGCCACCTTGGTCCAACAGACCCTACAACATCATCCCCAGCCCCATCCGCAACATCGACCATCCCTTATTGGAGTGTCATGAGGTGCAAGCAGTAATGGCAGGGAAGAAAAAGAGAGCTAAGATAAAAAAAAATAAAAATACTGAATTCACTTGATTTATTCTATTGCTAAGGAGAGAATTTATACATATACGAGGAGTCTACCACTTAGGAGAAAAATAAAATAGACAACAGCTAGCTAATTTATAGGGCAAAACTTTAGCTAATTTACAGAGTAAAACTATAGCCTAAATTCTAGTAATTTACAACTAGGAGATCAGCTATACAAGGAAATAGAATAAGGGATAACAACATTTTAAGACCTGAAAGTAGTGTACTTTTTACAATTAAGGCCTAACAGTTCAATTTGTAACTTTTAAGGACTAAAAGTTTTTAGAAATTTAACCGTTAGACCTAGCTCGTTAATTGTAATGGAATGAGCTTATGTGGCACTAATTTCGCCCACGTGGCATCCATGTAAGCACCTTAGCAGCCACATCAGCCGCCCATATCAGCTTCTTCTTCTTCTTTCATCTTTCATCTTTCTCTTTCTTCTTCTTCTTTCATCTTTCTCTTTCTTCTTCCATTTGCTTCTTATATCAGCTCCCAAATTTACAAAAATGATAAACACATTCATCCTCCTACAAATTATGTAATTATTTAAGAGAGGTGAAACACTTGTATTCTAATGAACATTAAAACCATTAAGAGAGGTGAAAATGGTCCTTAACCATTTTTCTTCTCTTCACTTTCTTTCCAGCAGAAATCTCTTTATTTATCTCCTAAAAAATTTGCAACCACTACTAGCAACAAATCAGTAGCATTAACTACGCTCTCTTTTGCCACCTTAACAAAATCCCTAACCAGCTTCCTCACCGATTTCTTCTTCTTATCACTTCTCTTCATCTTCTTCACAACCTCATGCTCTTCTCCATCATCTTCACTTTCCTCATCAAACAAATCCATATATCTCCTTCTCTTTGACACCTTAAGAGCAGGAGGTGGCGAAACAGAGCAGGCCCTTACGATAGATCACTTAACAGAGTTAGTGTATTAACCCAAAAGATAACCTGATGTCAGTCCCAATTACCCCAAAAACGCCACTGATTGGATAGCCTACATTAGTTTGCTTTGTGGGACTGTTTATTGTTAGCTTGACTATTGATAAATTGCAAAATTCCACCATTTGGAGTTTGCAATTATGGAAATGGTGTGTTTTGATATTAGTTATATTCTGTGGTAAATTGGTCACTGAGTGGTTTTTAAACATTTTAGTTTTCTTGATTGAAAGGAATTTTTTGATTAAGAAGAAGGTGCTTTATTTTGTTTATGGATTAAGGAAGAGTGTGCAGGCTGCACCATGAAAGAAAATGAAACATAAGAAGATTTATGCTTGGACCATGAAAGGATTGGTCAATGTGGTCATCGGTACAAAGTTGTCTACTCTCTCCAACACTCTTGACTAGAGTGATGATGAAGAGGGTGAGCAGGAAAACAGTGAGATTACTAATGAATGGGAAGCAAAAGCCACAACTTATAAGATTTTCAGGAATAAAGCAAAGCCTGGAAACAAGTGAGATTATCCGCTTTATCTGAAATTTCCTGCAATTTTACTATAGTTGTTTATTTCAGGGTCATCTAACTTTCTCTATGTTTAACGGCAAGGAACATTGATGAAGAAGACCTTTTGCACTTTATGAAAAATGATGAGGTGGACAATGTGATCCGTCTATTCGAAGAAGTAAAAGAAACTAGAAAGATTAAGAGATCAATTTTAAAGAAGGCTGGTTAGATCATATGTCATAATTATGTTTCACTTGCATCCCTTTTTACCTCTATAGTTCATTGGGAAATATTGTATTTGAGTTGAACTTAACATCTATGTAGTTTTGAGGATGAGGGAGGCCACTGCCATAGAACTTGCTAGCACCTAATAGGACTACCATAATTCAATTTTTTTTCTTTAGGGAATTTTAACAAACAGGTAGATGATGAATGTGTTTATCATTGAAATAGATTTTGGATTACATAATTTTTAGGAAGATGAATGTGTTTATCATTTTTGTAAATTTAGGAGCTGATATAGGAAGCAAATGGAAGAAGAAAGAGAAAAATGGAAGAAGAAGAAGAAGCTGTTGGGTTTCGTGATCCATAACGCAGCGGAAAAACAAAACTTTTAACCACAAAACCTATAACCCGGATCCATGTAATTCAAACTAGATTGATTGAGAGGGTTTCCAAACACTCACCAAGATGATTTCTAGGCAAGAACGTTGGAAGGAAGAGAGGGGGTTCACAATGGTCACACCCTACCTTAAGCTTTATGTGTTCTTTAATCGGATTGAGACGTCACCAAAAGATCATGCCCTCTACGGTATCCACATGAACAAAGTGATCCAAAGAGAATTAGGTCTGCTAGAACCTTGTTATCTCACAACACATTTTTCTCTCTGTGTATTTCTCACAAAAGAAGTATAGGAAGAAGGAAGAAAAGAGGCTTAACCTAAACCCTAGAGAATGAGATGTATATATTATATATACATCCTATCTAGGGTTTCACTTACCAAAACAATCTTGGTAAGAATAGACTTCCTTTTCTATTTTGATTCTAATTCCAAATTAGAATCATTTCCTATTTATTTTAGGTAAGCGTTTTTAGACAACTCTTACCTAAAATAAATTAGGGAATAAATAAATAAATAAACACTAATATATATATATATATATATATATATATATATATATATATATATATATA
>CATIWK010287225.1:0-15629 GCA_949634005.1 Mallotus japonicus
GCATTTGTACTTCCTTAACCACCTTGCAAGCAACCAAAACAACCCAAAACAATTCACCAATCAACCAACCCACTTAAACACTACAAGACAAATATGAAATAATTAATAATCAACCATCAACCATTATCAACCCAAATCAACTCCATTCAACTTCATTCAAAAAAAAAAATCAACTCCATTCAACTTCAACCTTTATATCTATAATATACATTATTAATTATTCTTTTATTTCCTTTCAACCAATCATCTTCCACCAAAATCCACTGTCTCAATTCTCTTCCTTATCAACCCAACAACCAACACAATCAACCAACAACCACCTCCATCAAGCCATATCCACATCAACTCAATTATAAATAATATATATATATATATACATATATATATCTTCCAAATCAACCCATATCCATTCAAACAACTTCCTTCAACCGTCATAAATAAATATACATATAAATCAACACACACGTACACCCACACACACACACATATATATTCACATTCTCTTCATTCCCAAATTAACCTTCCTTTACCAAATAACCAATCAACATAAAACAAATAGCTTCCTCCTTCATCCACCCAAATATAAATACACCTATATATATATATATATATATATATATATATATATATATATATATATAAAACAATAATAAACATCCATCAAATAAATCAACACCAAACAACCAACATCCATTCAAAACAACCATCAACCTTTATATATACACACATATATATTCTCCTTATCCCAAAATAACCTTCTCCACCATTAACCACTAAATAAAAAAAAAAAATCAACTACCAACTATCCATTCAACACAAGCAACCAACGTACACTTCCATTAACCCAAAAATATATATAAACATATGTATTCCTTATTTCCAAATCATCCATTTACACCATTCCCTACCTCCATCTCCTTTACCCGATTACACTGTTCTTCTCATACCCTTTTTTTTTATATAGAATAATATTTTTTTCTCGGGTATTATATTCTTCCCCCCTTAAATAAAATTCGTCCTCGAATTTTTTAAATTCTCCATATCAACTCCAAATAAATAAGGATACCAACTGCGCATATTCATTTCTGTCTCCCAAGTGCAGTCCTCTACTGTGTGGTTGCTCCACAGCACTTTCACCATTAGAATTTCCTTAGTACGGAGCTGACGAACCTGACAATCTACAATCGCCACAAGATATTCTTCATACAACAGATCCTCACTAAGCTCCACTGTCTGAGGCTCAAGAATATGAGAGGGATCAGAAATATATTTTCTCAGCATAGATACATGGAACACTGGGTGTATTCAAGATAATTCAGGTGGCAACACCAATCTATAAGCCACTTCTCCAATATTGGAGCGAATCTCGAAAGGTCCAATGTATCTCGGGGCTAATTTTCCTTTCTTGCCAAATCTCATCACCCCTTTCATTGGAGATACCTTCAAAAACACCATGTCTCCAACTAAAAATAACACATCATTCCTTTTTGGATATGCATAGCTCTTTTGCCTACTAAAAGTTGTCTTCAACCTTTGCTAAATAATAGAAACCTTCTCTGAAGTAACTTGTACTAACTCCGGACCTATTAATTGTCTTTCTCCAATTTCCCAACATAAAGGTGATCTACACTTTCTACCATATAATGCTTCATACGGAGCCATTTTAATACTTGCATGATAACTATTGTTATATGCAAACTCAATTAATGGCAAGTGTAAATCCCATTGACCACCAAAGTCCATCACACACATTCTCAACATATCCTCTGACGTTTGAATGGTCCTTTCTGACTGACGAACCGTTTGAGGATGAAATGTTGTGATAAAATATTTTAATTTATCCAATTTATTAATATAAATAATTATTTATTAAAGTTACATAAAAATATATACATAATAGTAAAAGAATTATATTTATAATAATTTTAAAAAATAAAGATATTTTAATATAAATAATTATTACTCTAAATAATTCAAAATTTTTAATTATTTCATAATTATTTATTTAAAAGTATTTAAAACTATCTAAAATTTTTGAAAAAATCTAACTTTAACATTCAAAAAATATTTATCATATTTTGCTACACATACATGTATATAATTTTTAAAAATTATATATATGGCACTTGATATTTTACTAAGGGATTAAAATATGGCATTTGATAGTGTCTTACTTATATGGCAGCCGGATTTAAAATATTCAAAAAATATTCACCACATCAGCATACACGTTAAATGTCAATTCATTGGTGACTGAAATGAAATTGATTAAACTTTAGTATCCAAAATGAAATAAATACAAAGTTCAGTGACCACCAATATATTTAACCCATTAATTAACTTTATCAAGAAATTTATTTGACTTGTATTAAAATATCCATATCTAATTTAAAATGAAAATTTTTATTACCTAAAATTGTAGTGTATATGTTGAGCTCTATCCCAGAAATATTGGGACCTAGAGACAGAGTCACCATTTTACATGACAACTAATCGTTATTTTTTACTACAAATTTGTCAAACACTTTACAGAAGTCATGTACTAATTGTTGGCACTGCATATATATATATATATTATTTTAATTTTTAGATTATCCTATCCAGTAGAATTTTCTAACTAGCACATTTTAATGACAATTTTTTATAGGTGGAAAATTCTACTCATTGTTGTTGAATTGCTTTCTCTTTATAAGAAATTTTATTGAATGTCATATTCTCAATATACATAGTATTATATATTGATAATGTATTGGTTAAATAAATTATATGTGAATTTTTTAAATATAGATCAAATAAATTTGTTAACAAGGTTAATTAATGGGTTTAATATATTGGTGGTCACTAAACTTTGCATTTAATATATATGATGATGTGGCAAGTATTTTTTAAATATTATCAGTCCGGCTGTCACATCAGTAAAACGCCACTAAATGATCTATCAGTAATATTTCAATTAAAGTTAAATTACCAAAAAAGAAATCAATTGAAGTTTAGTATCCAAAATGACATTAATGCAAAATTAGGTGACTATACCTTTACATTTGACCCTTTGTATAATATTATGTGTTTGATATTTGTTTATAATAAAAATAGTACACAAATATATATATATATATATATCAGTATATACTTTGTGACAAATATTGTAATCCTAAACATCTTTGAAAAAAAAAAATAGAATAGAACGATCATGATAAATCAAATGATAAGACATATCATAAAAGTATAATTTCTTAAATAGCTTCAGGTTTTCCAACTATTTTCCAACTACATACACATACACATGTAAAGTAGCATATCCATCATAATGTAATGTTAAAATTAAAACATCATTTGTACAACAAATTAAAGATGAATGCAACGAATTAATTTCATGATAGTAGAGAAATCAGAATTACTTGAATTGTAAAAGTAAATCAATCATCAATTAGGTGTGTATGGGTTGTACTTGTTGAAAAAAAAAAAAAAAAAGAAGACTAAATTAATGCTTAATAAGAATTGATATGGGTAAGATGATGCATTTACAACTAATAGATAAGTCAAATTGGATAAAATCTAGAACAAACTCCAACCATGAAAGACTAATTAAGAGTAAGGATATATAAATAAGATTAGATATAAAGAAAAAAAATAGGTCAAGCAGAAGCAAAAATAGGAATAATGTTCTATTTTAGCAAGTAAGTTGTGAAGTATATAAATCTAAGTTCCAATAGAATAGAAGCAATGTGGAGTCATATTTAGTTGTCCTTCTCATCCTATATATATGAAGCAAGGTCTGGAAAAACAGCATTATTTAGATTAAGAAAGAAATTCATTCGCTGACTTGGGAGAGAAGGAAAACATATATATATGCCTAATTAATTAATTTTACCAGCTAGAAGAATGGACGGAGGTGTTTTTTCTGTTCAAAGTACTGGGAGGAGCTATGAAGGTGGCATCACGACCTTTGTTATTATTACTTGTTTGGTTGCAGCGATGGGCGGTCTCATTTTTGGATACGACATTGGAATCTCAGGTAAACGTGCATGCAATTACGTATTTTGAGCAGAATATTCATATACATTTGCATGCCTAATCAATCAAATTGTAAGCAAATCATGCTAAGGAATTTATAATGACATTGTCCATGCATGTTTTTACTGAACAAGCTTTATGCTATACATGTACATATACAGGAGGAGTAACTTCAATGGACTCATTTTTAAGCAAGTTCTTCCCAACAGTATATGAAAAAGAGAGTGAGAAACATAATGAGAATATGTACTGCAAGTTTGAGAGCCATCTATTACAATTATTCACATCTTCACTCTACCTTGCCGCCTTGATAGCATCATTTTTTGCCTCTACGGTAACAAGGACTTTTGGTCGTAAGATCTCCATGTTGTTTGGAGGCTTCGTTTTCCTTGTTGGGGCTACCATTAATGGGGCCGCCATAAATGTTGCAATGCTTATTATTGGTAGATTATTGCTTGGTGTGGGCGTCGGATTTGCAAATCAGGTACGGCTACTTACTTTTGTTGTTAGAGACAGACAGACAAAACATTACTCACTTTTTATGTTTAGCTTTAAATTTCAATTCTTGGGAAATTTCTCAGTCTGTTCCAGTTTATCTATCGGAAATGGCACCAGCAAGTATCAGAGGAGCACTAAACATTGGTTTTCAAATGGCCGTCACAATTGGCATATTGGCTGCAAATCTTATCAATTATGGAACGGCAAAGATTGAAAGTGGTTGGGGGTGGAGAGTTTCTTTAGCTCTTGCAGCAGTCCCTGCAATAATGATCACTGTCGGATCTTTATTCCTACCAGATACTCCTAATTCCATCCTTGAGAGGGGGTATTCGGACAAGGCCAAAGAAATGTTGATTAAGATTCGAGGCACAAGTAATGTGGAAGAGGAATTCCAAGATCTGGTTGATGCAAGTGAGGCTGCCAAGAAAGTAGAACACCCATGGAGGAACATTATACAACCAAAGTATAGGCCTCAGCTTGTGATTTGCACATTGATTCCCTTCTTCCAACAGCTTACTGGAATTAATGTCATCATGTTTTATGCACCTGTTCTCTTCAAGACTTTGGGTTTTGGTGATGATGCTTCACTTATGTCGGCTGTTATCACTGGTATAGTCAACGTCTTGGCAACGGTTGTTTCCATATACTGTGCAGATAAGTTTGGGAGACGTGTTTTGTTCCTTGAAGGGGGCAT
Organism: Mallotus japonicus; assembly: GCA_949634005.1. Classification (NCBI taxonomy): domain Eukaryota; kingdom Viridiplantae; phylum Streptophyta; class Magnoliopsida; order Malpighiales; family Euphorbiaceae; genus Mallotus; species Mallotus japonicus. Next base: position 5,207 of record CATIWK010287225.1, read on the forward strand.
TCAAATGATTATTGCCCAGGTAAGTTGGTTTGAGTTCGTGTATGTATATACTTATGCTATATATAGCTCCACCCCCACCAAAAAAATTTAATATACGTATTGACAGTCGTCGTTTTTTTAATTGGAAATGTTGTAGATTCTCGTTGGAATATTGATAGGCATTAGTTTTGGAACCGCGGGCACTCGAAATTTATCAGATGTTGCAGCAAATTTCGTGCTGTTCTTCATTTGCGTATTCGTAGCAGCATTTGCATGGTCTTGGGGTCCATTAGGATGGTTGGTGCCAAGCGAGATATGCCCTCTAGAAATTAGATCTGCCGGCCAAGCTATTAATGTCTCTGTGAATATGTTCTTCACCTTCGTCATTGGCCAATTCTTTTTATCCATGCTGTGCGATATGAAGTTCGGTCTCTTCTGGTTTTTTGCTGGCTTTGTCATCCTAATGACCATCTTCGTCTACTTCTTTTTACCTGAGACCAGAAATGTGCCTATTGAAGAAATGAATAGGGTATGGAAGGCACATTGGTTTTGGGGGAAGTACATTCCTGAGGATGCAATTATTGGTGGCCAAACGCACCAAGAACAAACTGTATGAAGTATGTATCTACCACCTAATTAACAATATAATTATGGGTATCACTGCAGTTAAAGCTTTATAACGGGAGATTAAGGAATTAAGGCCAAATCAAAATGCATGTACAGCTTATTTTTCTTTCAAAATCAAGATAAGAGTTGGTTTGTACATAAGCTTTGTTAGGGGGGCCAAAAAAAAAAAAAAACGCAAAAGACCCTTTGAAAATGAAGTTGTGTGAATTCATTCTTTTATTTTGAAATACAGAATTCTGATGATATTTTGACAAAATTTGTTAGCATCAATTAGTTCTCTTATGGAAATTTTATGCCTTGACTTTCTGGGCTTTTTTCCAAAGTCATGTGATATTCGCATTTCGTGGTTCTTCTCAATTTTTGCCACTTTTTAGCAAAATAAAATAAAAATTTATTTCGCCACTTTTTAGCAAGCACTCCTACAAATCTTTCCAAATTAATAGCTTTTCAATTGTTACCTTTTTTTTCCCTTGCCATTAAATGATAATAACATCATTATATAAATCAAATAGTTAAATTTAGATGTAAGTGAAGGAGTAGTCAAATGCTAACTTTTTTTAAGGGCATTCTAAAGTATAAAGTTCGATTTTTACTGTTGTTGATTTAAAGAAGAGGACTGCCATTTATTGTGTAGTTCGCCGAAATTTAAATCATATGACCTCCTTATTAACTAAAAAATAGTTAAATTTAGATTTTATTTATAACTTATATTTATTAGAAGCTTCTACTATAATTTAAATTATAATTATAAATTTCATACATAAGCATTAATTTTATCTTTGAACCCGAGTACTTTTAAGAGATAATATCACTAATGGGCCAATTTTAACCCATCAGTTTCTTTTTTGGCATTGGTATAATTTGTCTTTCAAATTTGGACTAGCGGCGTGTTCTGTGTTTTGATCTTTTCATTTTTTGCCTTTTTTTTAGCTTTAAGAGCCACTGCATTGACATTTTGAAAGACAAACATCAGATGTAAAATTCATTTAATTTCGATTTGAATTTCATGAGATTAAAAAATTAATTAATTCAAGTATATTTCTTCCAATAAATTTTATTTAAAAATTATATATAAGTTATATTTTTTTTATAAACAGTGAATATAACTTGTCTCAAAAGTAGTTTTATTATTATTATTATTATTATTATTATTATTATTATTATTAGAGTCTTGTAGAGTTATTTTGTATTATGGTGAGAATTATAAATTCAACTCTCCCGGCCTTCTTCAGGGTTTTTTTTTTTTTTTGCTCCTCTCAAATTCTGGCTCAAAGAAGACATATTTTTGTTGTTTGTTGTTGTTTATTGTCTTTCAATTGTTGTTTTTGTTATTTATTGTTTTTTCTATTGTTTTTTTTTTTTTTTTGCTTTCCGATTGTTACTGTTTGGTGCTTTTTTTTCAGTGTTGTTGCTTTTTTTTTTGCTTTTTTATTTTTCAATGTTGTTATTTTTTTGTTGGTTTTGTTGTTTTTTTTTTTGTGGACATTACAAATATGCCATAAAAATTGTAAAAACATGTTACATATTGATGATCAATAAGTTTAAGATAATTTTTTTTGAAAAAAAAATTGTTAGACATTTCAATAAACAAATCAAAGTAAAAAATCATTTTTCCTTAAGAATATAAAAGGAAAAATTTTTATTTATTGCTTGTTGTTACAACAGTTGAAGATATTTATTACTTGTTTTTACAACAATTGAAGATGTTTAGTTCATAAGCATTCATTTGAAAAAGAAAAAAAGTTTTGAAGAGAAAAAATTTTTGAGCAAAAAAATATTGATAAAAAAAGAAGACAGTACCTCAAAATGTTTAGCAAAAAAAATGAAGACAGTAGAAAAAAATGTTGATAAAAAAATATTGAGAAAAAAAGAAGACAATATCCTAAAAATAAGGGAAGAAATGAAAGTGGTTCATATTTGAAAGAAAAAAGTTAAGGAAGTTAGTTTCAAAAAAAGGAAAAGGCAAAAACCATTTTTAAGCCCTTGAACTATAGCGGTTTTTTCTATTGAGCCCCTATCGTTTTATTACATTACATTGAGCCCATATACTATTATTTATGTATACATTGAGCACATATACTATTATTTATATAATACATTGAGCTCCTAAATTTTTTGCATATTTCTATAGAATTTGTCAAATTGGAGCTCAATAGCTATATAAATAATAGCATAGGGGCTCAATGTAATGCAATAAAACGATAGGGGCTCAATATAAAAAACCGCTATAGTTCAGAGGCTTAAAAATGGATTTTACCATAGAAAAATTAGTTTTGAAAATATTTTTGATCAACGTAGTTTTTGATAATATTTTTGATTTTTGGTCTATTTATGAAAAAATCCTTACTTTTAAATACAAATTTTCTATTGTGAGTTGAAAACACTTAATTTTGAGTGAATTTATTAGAAGCTTCTACGATAATTTTCTAGACAATTATAAGAATTTAATAAAAACTTAAAATGTATTTATTTTTTTATGCTTTCACATTGAAAATAAAATATTTTATTAGACAAAAAAAGGGCCATCTGCCATTTACAGTGGCGAGGTCATTCTCATCATTAATGCCAACGATTTTTCATTTTAATTATGTAATGATATCGCAGGTCGGTAAATAAAAAAAAAATTAAAAGTAGTCGGTTAGTAATAATAAGGGTAAATTATTAAAACCTCCGAAGTTTACTCAAATATATTAGTCGATCCCTACTGTTTTGGTAATATATTATGACATCTCTTAGTTTTGTTTACGTTATACTAACTTATCCTATCTTAGTTTTGCTGTCAAATCATAGATTAAAGTGTAATTTTTTAAAAGAAAAAAATTTCCTTTTGGTCCTTAAAGTTTTATATTTAATAAAATTCATACCGTCATTACTTTTTAGATCCTATATCATATTTTAATTTTTTTCACAAGTGAAAAATAAATTCACTTTATTTAAAATATAAAATTTTTATAGAGAATAATATTTTTATATTTAAATTAAAAAGTATATATATATACACATAAAATATCAATATATAAAGAAAATTGTAAAAGCACTACTTGATTTAATAATATTCCAAATTATTATTTTCAATGAAAACTATACTTCTTTTAGATAAAGATACTATGATTAAAAGAAAAAAAGATAGTATGGTAATTGAAATGAGTTTTATATTTTTATATTTTATATAACTTATTTAATTAGAATTTTACTATATGTTAATTTTTTTTCACTCCTTATTAAAATTTTGAATTTCTTAAATTATTTTAAAAATTTACTAAAAACTTACATTAGTTAAAAATTTTGATCATAAGTGAATCTAAAATGAAAAGATTAATATTTATAAAAAATTTAAAAATATAAAAATATGAAATTTAAATTTTATATACTTTAAAAAAATACAAAACAAAATTAAAAATTATAGTGTCTTTAATAACAGTATTCCTTTTTATCATTATATTTTATTTTAAAAAATTTGTAAAAAATAAGACTTATATAATCTAAAGATATTGTGAAAAGTAGTAATACTATTACAATTTTTTTATTTTAATGTTTTTTTTTGTTTATTTATTTTTAAATCTAAATTTTTTTAAATATACATTCATATTTCAAATTTAAAATATTAAAAATTAAAATAAGTGACTTATTTTTTTACTTGTGAAAATAATTAAAAAGTTAATATAACATCTAAATTGCAAAAATGGTATGAATTTTAAAAATATAAAACTTCAAAGACCAAAAGGAAATATTTTCTATAAGAAAATTATAATTTAAGTCCATGAATTAACAGTAAAACTAACGGAGGGATGAGTTAGTATAACGGAAAAAAAAACTCGAGATGTCATAATATATTACCAAAATAGCAGGGATCGACTCATGTATTTAAGCAAACCTTATGAGTTTTAATAATTTACCCTAATAATAATAATAATAATAGTTAGTATTGTCTTTCTAAGTGTAGAATTGTCTACGATATATGTATTATGAGCAAAGAAAATCTTATATTGGGGTTGCATGCATGTAGTCTCTCACTTAGATGTGATACATATTAATGATGAAGCTCTGAAATTTGACATTAGGAGCTAGTGTGAGGCTGCTGACTAGGGAAGCTTTTGATGCTTTTAGAGGCAAAGTGAAGTTGGAGAAAATATATATAACAATTTTTGCGTACTGATTCCTTGATTCTTAATTATGCAGGGTTGTTAGCTTGAAAGTTCACCCTTGTTCATATGCTTCTAGGCCTGAAAATTTTCAGATTTTAACTTCATGATATTGAACTCATGTCTTGAATATGTTGTGCTTCTTGCTCCCTTTCAGGCTTCAGAAGTGGTTATTGGACCACTTCTTGTTGCATGTTTCAATGTCCAAATGATATCTGATGAACCTGAAACCAACTTGATGTTAAATTATATACAATTCTATGTGGCTATGATATTTTGAGCTTACAACTGAATGTGTACTTGTTGAAACTTCAAAATTCTGCCTATATATATATATGTGTGTGTGTGTGTGTGTGTGTGTTTGCTTTTGTAATCGTATCTATTTCTCAAATTTTTTCTATCCTTGGTTGAGTTTTGTGTTCATTTTAGGTTCAAATTGGTGTTTAAATAACATAAATTAAGTGGCTTTAATAGGCAGCAATTCCGCCCAAAATTGGGGACAAACCTGAGAGTACAAAATCATTTTTTTTGAAATTTGTTAACCTTGAATATATTAAGGGGATGAATGAAACTTGCAACATGATTTAAATGACTCAAAATTCTATTAGTTAAATTTGAGAAAGGAAAGCTTGAGTTAATGGTAAATATTGAACAGAAGCTTGATCAAAAGTCATATGTAATGTAAATCTAAAGGAATCTAAATCTTTTGCTTAAGGCCGAGATTAAAATACTAAAATGATTATACTGAGGGTTGTTTTCAAGAGTGATCAGCTGATGGTAGGTGTTATCAACATTGGACCAATGCTAAAGCATTTTAAAGAAAGAAATACATTATGATGCTTTGCGTTAATGAGCAAATTTAGAAGTAGACATGACTGTGTGTGTTTGTTGTGTGGCTGTGTTTAAGGCAGATATGGTTGTGTCTAAGTTAGAATAAATTAGGTTTGATAGTTTAGAGCTAGACACAACTATGTGCCCTATGCCACATGGTTGTGCTTGAGAAAGTGCAATTTGGGTATCAGATGTACACAGTTGTATGTCCTTTTTGATACAGTCATGCATTGCAAACAGTGTGTTTTTTTATTATGCGGATTTATTTCATTTTGTTGTCTTGGGATATTATTTTGATTCCTATTATATCCATATTATATCTAGGGCATAAATAGATATTTCATGGTTTGTTTTGAAGACTTTCATATATTTTATTCAATTTTCAATAAAACTTTTCTTTGTTTTATTTGGATTGAGAATTTTGGTCTCTGTGTTAAGACTTGTTATCTTTAATAATCAATCGTGTGTTGATTATTCGCGCTACATGTTACGTCAAGTGGTATCCGAGCGGACTTCTCCCAATCAATGGCTTAACTTAATGGTAGTGGTGGCAACCAATCTCTAGACGGTGATTAGGGATTATAGGCTACTTGGACAACAATTGAAGAGTAGCGACAGTCCATTGATGAAAATTTACAGGTAAACCAAAACTTAGCACAATAATTAGAGGTAATTTAAAACCAATTGTAAACCCTATTGGGGATTAATAGATAAGGAAGTGGGAATGATGGTGGTGAACAAGGCAAAGGAGTTAACTCTGTCATACTCATTGTTGATCCCATTCCCAATGATTAAAACCAAAGAAGGTTAGCTGCGGGTTATGATGATACTTCAAATGAAGAGGCTAACCTTGGTGGAATTACGAATCCTCGTGGAAGGATAGGAGCGAAATAAAGTGGCAACAGAATTATAGAGGTGAGATGAGTATAAATTAAAGGTAGATATTCCTAACTTCAGTGGTGATCTTCATATAGAAAAGTTTTTAGATTAGTTGACTGAAGTAGATAGATTTTTTTAGTATACTAGGTTACCTAATGATAGAAAAGTTAAATTTATTGGTTATAAATTAAAAGGGGGAGAGTCAGTATGGTGGGAGAGATTGAGAGAGACTAGGACGAGAGAAGGGTAAGGCTGGGCATAGTTCTAATGAGTTTCCTAAAAGAAAAAAAGTAAATATGGTAGAGAAGAATGATGATGTTTTTTAAGATAAGGTATGTGGACTTAATGGGAATGATAATTATTGTAATGATGAGCATGATGAGTATGCATGTTTAGTGAGCAAATTCACATTGTCCCAAAAGAATTAAGATGATACTCAATGCCATAAGTTCTTTCACACTAGGTGTATAGTGCAAGGGAGTTTATTTAACCTTATTATTGATAGTTGGAGCCAAGAAAACATTATAGGCCTAGATGTTATGGAGAAGCTGCAATTAGCAATAGAAACACATCCTAACCCATACACTATTGGATGGATTAAATAGGTTGATAAATTCGGGTAACTGAACTTTATAAGGTGTCATTTTCTATTGGCACGTATAGTGACAATGTGTATTATGATGTTATGGATATAGATGCTCATTATATCTTGTTTGGGCATTCTTGGCAGTATAATGTAGATGCCAAACACTTAAGTTGGAAGAATGTATATCAGTTGGAGAATAATGGAATGAGGTATACTCTAGTCCCTTTTGAAAGGAAGAACCAACCAAGGCTTTAAAAGCGAAAGGGAAGAAACTTTCTAACTATTATGCATGAGCCATCTACATTTGTAGGAGAGTTTAAGGAAGCTCATAAGGTGCATTTCTTAGTGGTAAGGGTGTAAACGAGTCGAGCTACTCACGTTCAGCTCGATGTTTGCTCAATAAAAGCTCGTTCGAGCTCATATATTAAAGCTCATTTAATAAACAAGCCGAGCTTAAACTATACAAAGCTCGGTTCATGAAGCTCGCAAACAAGTTCGAATAGAAGCTCGCAAGCCAGCTCGTAATTTTAATGTTTAATAATTTGATTTTAGATATATAATATATAAATTTTTATTGCAAAAAATATTTAAAAAATATATTATTAGAATAAAATCATAATATTATGAAATATATTATAATTTATTTAGTAAATTATTTATAATCAATTTTTAATGTATAATTTTAATTTATCGTTTATATTTTTTAAAATTTCTTTAAGCTAGTTTAGGCTCTCTAACAGCTCATAAACACTAAGTGGCATAGCAAGCTCGACTCGATTATAAACGAACCAAGCCTGAACTAGTCAAAACTCGACTCGATTACACCCCTACTTAGTGGTGAAAGGAGAGAAAGGTAGTGGAAATTTAGAGGGGCATCAAATTTCAGTGGAGGTGCAGAGTTTATTAGAGAAATTTAAGGATATGGTGCTTGATGATTTACCTACAAGACTACCTCCCATGCAAGAAATACATCATCACATTGATTTAATACCTGGTGCTACTCTTCCTAACTTACCTCATTATAGGATGAGTCCAAAGGAGAATGAAATTTTGAGGGAATATATGGAGGAGCTATTGAGCAAAGGGCTCATTCAAGCTAGCATGAGTCAATGTGTAGTTTCAGCTTATTAACATCTAAGAAGGATGGGAGTTGGCAAATGTTTGTTGATAGTAAGGCAATCAACAAAATTACCATTGGCTACAGTTTTTCAATTTCAAGGTTAAATGATATGCTTAATCAGTTGAGTGGAGCGGTTGTGTTTAGCAAGATTGACTTGAGGAGTGGCTACCATTAAATCAAAATTTGTATATGTGATGAGTGGAAAATGACACTCAAGATGAGGGATGGATTGTACAAGTGGCTAGTCATGCCTTTTGGCCTAATAAATTCTCCTAGCATATTTATGCACCTTATGAATCAAGTATTATAACCTTTATTGGATAAATTTGTGGTTGTTTATTTTGATGATATTTTAATTCATAGTAAATCTAGAGAGGAACATATGGAGCATTTTAAGGAGGTATTTAAGGTATTAAGGAAGAACAAGCTATATGCTAATTTGAAAAAAATGTACTTTTATGCAAGATAGCTTGTTGTTTCTTAGTTGTGTGATGAGTAAAGAGGGGTTCAAAGTAAATGTGGAGAAAGTGAAGGCTATTAGAGATTGGCATACCCTAAAGAATGTGAGTGAAGTGAGGAGTTTTTATGGGTTAAAAACTCTTTATAAGAGGTTCATAAAGCACTTCAGTAGTATAGTAGCACCTATTACTAAGTGTTTAAAGAAAGGGAAATTCCATTGAGGTGAAGAACAAAAGAGTAGTTTTACTTCGATTAAGGATAAGTTGAGCATAACACATGTTTTAGCATTGCTAGATTTTGAGAATTTATTTGAAGTGGAGTATTATGCTAGTGGAGTAGGTATAGGGGCTATTTTATCCCAAAAGAAGAGGCCGGTAGCTTTCTTTACTGAAAAGTTATATGACGCTAGGCGAAAGTAGGATACCTGCAATAAGAATTTTTATATTATTGTAAGCATTTTGAAGAATTGGAGCATTATCTTACAACCAAGAAATTCATTTTCTATACTATCATCAAGCCTTGGAGTATTTGAGCACACAGAAGTATATTATAAGTGATATACATACTAGGTGGTTGGCTTATAAAAAGAAATTTTCTTATAGTCTTATCCATAAGTCAAGGCAACAAATAGGGTGGTGGATGCATTGAGTTAACATGTGTCATTGATGAGGACTTTGAGTGTAAATAAAGTGGGTTTTGAGGTGTCGAAGGAGTTATATGCAAAAGATGATGAATTCAAGCATATTTAGGCTACTTATGTACTTAAACTGCCTTGTGATAATTTTTATGTACAAAATAGGTTTCTCATGAAGAGTAGGCATCTTTGTCTTTCTCGCTTCTCTTCATGAGAAGGTCACTAAATATTTGTATGATGGCGGTTTAGCGGGTTATCATGGAATAGATAAAATCATTAAAGCTATGAAAAAAAAAAGGTACTATTGGCCTAGATTGAGAAGGGATGTGACTAGTATTATGTCTAGATGCTATTATGTTAAATTAATAAAGGTCTGACACAGAATATAGGATTATACATGTCACTACCTATTCCCAATGCTATATGGAAAGACCTTTTGATGGATTTTGTGTTGGGTTTGCCGCGAACTTAATGAGGTATGTATTGTGTGTTTGTTATGGTGGATAGGTTTTCTAAGATGACACATTTCCTACCATATAAAAACATCGTAGATGCATACAACCAAACTATTCTTTAGGGAGGTTGTAAGGTTGCATGGGATGCCAAAGACCATCACATCTGATCATGACACTAAATTTTTTAGTCACTTTTAGATGACTCTTTGGAAGATGTTTGATTTACCTTTGAATTTTAGTAACATGACGTATCCAAAGACAGATGGTCAAATAAAGGTGGTTAATAAGACATGGAAAAGTCTAGTGAGGAGTATTTGTATGGATAGATCGAAGCAATGAAAGTTTGCTATAGTATAAGCAGAGTTTGCCTATAACAACATTATTTATAGTGCAACAGGTAGATCTCCATTTTCCATTGTGTGTCTCAACCATGCTTGGAATATGGTGAAGCTTCCAAAGGTACCAAGTCTTAGTGTAGCAGCTGGTGATCTATCAAAACAAGTGCTAGCATATGTCAATACTAAACTAGAGAAAGCTAATGCAAAGTACAAGACAGAGGCAGACAAGCATAGGCAATTCGAGGTGTTTACTGTTGGAGATGAAGTGGTGGTATTCATAAGCAAAGCAAGGATCCGAAGTGGGCATAACAAGTTTTAGCAAAAGAAGTATGGATCCTACAAAATTCTTAAGAAAATCAATGACAATACGTAT
>CATIWK010287302.1:0-52090 GCA_949634005.1 Mallotus japonicus
AACATGTTTGAAAACTCTGTAATGTATTTTTGTTTAATATTCTAATTAAAATTCTATTTTTAAAATCTTTTTGTGTTTCAATATAAAAAAATAAATTAAGCTAAAGAAGTTGTGTATAGTTTAAATTCTATTTATTAAAAATTTGAGTATCAGTAAGTAATTTAATTAATATAAATTTCACATCATTTAATTATCACAAAAATTGTATTCCTCAACTAATGTTATTAAAATAAAAAAAATTACGGCGACAAACCAACTAATGAAGCAAGTCCTTCTACAGGTAGTGAAGAAGTATTGAAGTTGAGCAATTTGGAGTACCTTGACTTGAGTTATAATAACTTTAACAACAATATTCTACCATCTCTCACTGGACTTTCATCCCTGAAAAGTCTACATATAGAAGGCAACCAATTGAAAGGAGTAATTAATTTGAAAGGTTAGATGTGTTTTCCTATTATTTTTCTTTGACAATGCTAGATAGATATGGTCTCCTACTCTTATTATTATTTATTGATGAAGACATTATTTAATTTCAATTACTAAATATAAAATTTTCATACTGAGCTAATTAGAATTACTACCTGCAATGCTCAGAGTTGGATCATGCTTCGAGTAAACTAGAGTACCTGAGTTTGAGCGTAAATCAAATTGAAGAAATTGAAGGGTTAAAAGGTAACCATTATATATTAATTGTCAATTAGATTATGTATTTATACTTTTTTAATATTTATAAATATGTATTTAATTTTTCAGATATGAAAGCTCTAATGAACTTAAGACTAATTATTGATTTAAATTATGTATGTATGTAATTTTGCAGATATGAAAGCTCTAATCAGTTTAGCACTAAGTGGTATGGTAATAGAAGGAAAAAGCTCGCTTCTAGAATCTTTGGGAGCATTGCCCAACCTAAAGACCCTTTATCTACAAGGGAGTAAGTTAAGAGGAACAGTAATTGGTGAAGGTAATTCATTAGTTTCTAAAGCAATTGAAATGACTAATCAAAATTAATTGCAATGAGAAATTTGATACTTCCTTTATTTATTTAAATATGATCATATAATTTGAGCAATATGGAAGAGTTGTACTTGTATGGATCTTCTCTTGATGCAAAGTCACTTCAAAGCCTTGGAGAAATATCTTCTCTCCAGCGAATTTCTAAATCATGATCCGTAAAAATTTGAGATTTATCACTAAAGATGCTTCAAGGCTTTAAAAATTATAGCTTTTGTAACAATTTTATTTTATTCCAAATCCTCTTACTATGTATATTTTAATATGATTGTGCCAGCTAACACTATGATTGAAATTGCGCCAGCCAACACTACTATTGAAATAATGGCCCGGATGGCAATTATATATGTTTTTTTTTAAATATCCAATTATATATGTTAAATATCAAGAAAGATTATGTTTCATTAAATGCCCCCATTTTTGGTTTTTTATTTTTATTTTTTTTAATAGTCTGGGACAAGTTCAAGAATTTGGAACAGTTAGAATTGGAGTATTCTACATTTGATGATGGTGGCTTTCTTCAAACAATTGGAATGATGACCTCTTTGAAGACCTTATCATTGTTTTATTGCCAACTCAATGGCACAATACTTGCACACCAAGGTAAATTGGATTTATGACCTCATGAGTATTAGATATTTATAGCTATATTTTTAATTTTTAACTTTTAACTGTATAAATAAATGATTTTCAGGTTTATGTCAACTAAAACATCTTCAAGAGCTTGATTTGAGCTACACTAATCTTAGTGGAAGGTTGCCATTGTGTTTAGCAAATCTGACATCCCTTCAAACGTTGTATCTCTCTTCTAATCACCTTACTGGAAACATCTCTCCTCTTACAAGTTTAACATCTCTTCAAGAACTAGACCTTTCCAACAATCTTTTACAGATCCCAATCTCCCTCTCTACATTTTTCAATCATTCAAAGCTCAAATATCTTGGTATTGGAGGTAACAAAATATGTGCAGACACAGAGGACCATACTTCAGTTCCAAAATTTCAATTAGACCATCTTCAATGCGATGGTAATGGAAATGCTGGAGGAATTCCGAAATTCCTCTATTATCAGCAAAACTTACAATATATCGATCTCTCAAACCTTAGAATGGAGGGCCAATTTCCGTACTGGTTGTTAGAGAACAACACAAAACTAGAGAGTCTTTGCTTAGCCAACAATTCTCTTTCAGGTTCTCTACAGTTGCCGATTCATCCTCACATGAATTTGACATATTTGGATATCTCTGCAAATCATTTTCATAGCTACATTCCAAAGGAAATCGGAACTTATTTTTCAGGACTGATGTCTATAAACATGTCCCAAAATGGTTTCAGTGGTAGCATTCCCTCTTCATTTGGCAATATGAGCTCATTGGAAAGCTTAGACTTGTCTAACGATAAATTGTCAGGTAGAATACTTGAAGAAAATGCTAACTTAGAAGAGTTGCGAGACTTGTATTTGGGTGGAAATCAGTTAATTGGAAATATCCCAAATAGTTTATCCAACTCCACTAGGTTAAGAACATTGGATATCAGTGACAACAATATTTCTGGTAATATCCCAGAGTGGATGGAGAATATGTATTTTCTCGAGGTTTTAGATCTTTCTCAGAATAATATCTCTGGAAATCTGCCGTCTAGCTTCAATTCTCCCTACATGGAACAAGTTTATTTGTCTAGAAATAAGTTGCACGGATCATTGGCAAGTGCATTTTGTAACTGCACTAACTTAATGACATTGGACATCGGTCATAATCTGTTGAATGGGAGCATTCCAGCGTGGATTGGTAGATTATCTGAGCTGAGTTTTCTTCTCTTAAATTACAATAATCTTGTAGGTGAAATTCCGATCGAATTGTGCAAGTTAGTTAAATTGAGTTTGATCAATCTGTCTTATAATAATCTCTCTGGTCCAATTCCCCATTGCCTAAAATGCAGCAGCATGTTGAATGTGCAACTGGAAGTTAGTAATTTTTCCGCTGATGGTTCTAGCATCGCCTTACCTCCGGGCCAACAACCAGTAGAGTTCACAACAAAGAGTAATTTATATTCTTATCAGGGAAGAATTCTCACGTACTTCTCTGGAATTGATCTCTCTTGTAACAATTTTACTGGTCAAATTCCTTCTCAAATTGGACATCTTAGCAAGATCCAAGTGTTGAACTTGTCTCACAATTATTTGACAGGACCAATACCTCCAACAATTTCTAACTTATTTGAAATTGAGAGTTTGGATCTTTCAAACAACAACCTGCAAGGGAAATTGCCTCCTCAACTTACTAACTTGCACTATCTATCGGATTTCAATGTGTCATATAATAATTTATCAGGAAAGACACCTGATAGGGTTGCTCAATTTGCAACATTTGATGAAAGTAGCTACAGAGGAAATCCTTCCCTTTGTGGATGGCCATTGCCGAAAAATTGTGAACCTTCATCAATATCAAAAACTTCAACACAAAATGACGAAGGCAGTGACTCCATGGACATGGATGTTTTCTATATAAGTTTTGGGGTAACTTACATTATGGCTTTGTTGGGAATAGCAGCAGTTCTTTACATAAATCCATATTGGCGCAGGGTGTGGTTTTACTACATTGAGGTCAGCATGGAGAATTGTTACTATTTTATAATCGACAATCTTTACTTTAGATTTAAGTTTTATAAGCTTTGTAAGTGAATTTCTGATTGCTTATGTTAAATATCAGAGTGATGAAATATGTCCTGAATAATTATTGTTGGCTCAAATATCAGAGTGATAATTTCTGCTATATATTCTAAATTTATGATTCCATTCCAACTCTAAAGCTCTTTAGATAGTGCACATTGAATATCAACTATATTTTTTATATTTTTTATGTTACATTTAAAAATAGAACAATATGTGATTTACTACCATTGCTGCTCCATAAAATTTGTTAACTTTCAAGTATTGTAAATAAGACATAGAAGTGTAGTAAATCAAATTAAAGGGCAGAAAAAGACATTAGGAATGACTTGCAGAAAGGATGAGTTGTAATGATTCAGCCATTCAGGTCATTGCAAAACATGTCAATCAACTACTTTTAATTTAATTTCAAAAAGGAAAGAAAGAAAAAACAAGAATTCTGTATGTAGATAGTGTTAATTTTAATCATAATAAAAAATCATAATTATAAACTCTATATATCTTTAAAACCGAACTTTTTTCATACTATAATAAAAAAAATTTTTTAAAAAAAAAACTAATTTGAATTTGCATATTAATCATTGATAAGAAAAAGGATAATGATCCCAATTATTCTGAACTATAGGTCATCAACTTTATCTAAATTTAAAGTTGTATCAATTTATACTTTTAATTATTTAATTTATTTCAATTATATTCAAGGTTCAGTTGGTATGTATCATTGCTGACATGGCTATCTGATGTAGCATGGTGAACTCATAGCATTCTGATAAATTAGTCTACTCCTATCGTCATCTATGGAGTCCTTATATTTAATATATAATTGATATTAGCTGAAGTAAGAGGTGTTTAATCTTTCTCGCATGTTCTTAGTTTCCCTAAAATCTGTTTTTAGGATTTGACTTATTCTTGAATTTTGAGCAATCCTTTTTTTTTAATAAGATTTGAGCAACCCTTACTTAAGTTTTCAACTTTTCATCTATTGGCATTATGGACTAATTTAGCAGAACCTGCTTTGGGATTCAACTATGTTGGTGGCAATTCGGCTTCTTTGTTTCTCAAATCCTTAAGGTGCAGAATAATGTAATTTTTAGCATTTCTTTTAGACATCAAAATGCAGTCTCTCTTAGAACTAGGCAAGGAGGAACAATGCTGACATATGATGGAAGGGACGTGTTCTTTCACAAGTTGGGCATCTAGCTTTGATCAAATCTAGTATTGCCTCAATGCCTATATATTTCTTATCCATCTTTAAGATTCCAGCTTCGGTGACCAATGACTTGAATCGCCATATTTCGGACTTTTTTTGGAATGGAGGCACCAATTCTCGGAAGTGGCATAGAGTTAATTGGCAAGTCATTACTCAACCAAGAAGCTCAGGTGGTCATGGTGTTGTTGACTTCAGGTTTCATAACAAAGCTCTTCTCTTTAAATGGCTCTGGCGCTTACAAGATGATGACTCTCTTTGGAGCACAGCGGTAAAGAACAAATGCTCAATCTCCCGTGCTGATCAAGCCTTTGTTACTTCTCCTGTGCATTCTTCTGAGATTTGGCGGTCGATTGCTAGTCTTGTTTCTGACAATTCACCTACTGCTTTGCTTATTTTGGAGAGTTTTCGATTTAAAGTGGGGGATGGCTCAACAATTCTTTTTTGGTCTGATGTTTGGTGTGGTACATCCTCTCTTTGCTCTCTTTTTCCTGTGTTGTATCAGCTCTCTTCTCAACCTTTTGATTTCTTATCTGATATGGGCACTTGGTCTACTGGTTGTTGGATTTGGCATCTTTATTGGAGGCGACCTTTAACCTCTAATGAGCTTCTTCTGCTTGACTCTTTGTTCGCTATCATTCAGCAAACCTCAGTTTTGTCAGGCACTAAGGATCGTTTGATCTGGTCTGCAAATTCTTCTAAGTCCTTTACGGCTAATGGCCTCTACAAGCTTTTTCTCTCTCGCTTGAAGACTATGGATTCCATTATTTACCTCAGATTTGGAAAAATTTAATCCCTGACAAAGTCGAGCGTTTCTCTTGGTTCGCAATGCTCAACCTTTTGCTGACTAGAGACCGTCTTTTTATGCTCAGTTTATGCCCCATCAATCAGAATCATTGTCCTTTTTGTGGTTCGTTTGAGGAATCAGTTGATCACTTGCTTCTTCTCTGCCCTTTCTCTTATAAAGTTTGGTGCTATTTTCTGCGGTGGTGGGGAGTCAGGAAAATTTGTGCTTTTTTTCAATAGTGGTGTGATTTGGTTTCAGGAAAATTTCAGCGCAAATTCTGGACTTCTCTCTTTTTTGCAATTGCTTGGTCTATTTGGCTTCACCGGAATGATGTGGTTTTCTCTTCGGCCAGTCCTTTTCTGCTGCTTGAGAAGTTAATCTTTCTTCGGGTTTCTCTTTGGATGAAGGCTTCTTCTCCAGCTTTTTACCTTTCAGCTTCTGAGCTCCTTCTTAGTTCTGTTGGTGTTCGTAGTTGATCCATCCTAGCTTTGTAATTTTTGCCTTTCTTATTGTTTCTCGTTTTCGTTTTCTGGTTTGTTCTTTTGTTCTCAGGGAGGGGTTTTTTCCATCACTTGTATTCTTTATACAAGTGGCTTTTCCCCTCTTTTGGGTTTTAGTAATATAATAATATCGGCTCTTGCTACAGTACAAATGTTTGTATCTGTACAAACGAAATTAGGACCGTTAGATTACTTTTTATTTAATTACAACCATTGATTATCTTTATGTATCAATACCCATAATTTAGATCAATGGCTATTATTAAATAAGCATTAATCTAATGGTTATAATTTCATTTGTATTGGTACATATGTTTGTACTAAGAATGACTCTTATTTAACATATACTATTAAAAAATTTGATAAAAATAAATGTATTTATTTTTAAAATTATATAAATAAAATCATTCTCAACAATTATAAATTTACCAAACACTTTAATGTGATTTAAGTCCTTCTAAACATGTTTTGATATTTTGGCATAACTCACTCTACAAACCTCAAATTAAAGGGGATTCAAAATGTTATAGAAAGCAAAGAGGTGGAGCTACAACTTTTGTGAAGAAATTTAATGCTAATTCGGTCAACTTTAGAGGGCAAAAATCTTACATGTGTGTAAATCTAGATAGACAGAACATGCATCAATAAAAAAAATAAATAAATAAATTGTATCTCTCTCAATAAAAATTCAAATTGTGCGATTCAAGATTTTGCTTAAAGCTAACATTTTGTACTATAACTTATATCTTTTGATTTTGAATTCATTTGGTAGGTGTTAGGGTTAAAATTTTACTACAACCTATTGTATTTATAAATTTGAATTTAAGTAGGATTATATTTTCTTATTATTTAACTAGAATATTGATTAGGTTATATTTAGGATATGTTAAGCTTATATAAAAAAATTATTTTCTTTTTTTTTTTAACAACTTTGGTAACTATCGATGATTAATAAAAGAATTAAACAGAATTTCTTTTAGTTATTTGATTAACTATATATTTTTATCAAACTTTTTGTTTGTTACGAACAATCTTATGACTTATCAATTTATCTTTAGACAATAGATTGGGGCATCTTCCCTTTATAATATTTATTGCTTGTTTATTAGTGATTCAAAAAACTTAAATTTTAATGTACAAATTACATTCTCTAAATTTTAATGTACAAATTACATTCTCCCTTGAGATTTGATCTAATTCACAATTTCCCCTGTCTTGTTTGAAAATTGAATTTTGTATCCCTTAGTTTTATTCTGTCAACTTTTTAGTTATTCTAGAAGGGTTCTTGTGAATCCTTTATATTAAAAAAAATAATTAGATCCTCTATTTTATAAAAACATAGCATACTAATAATTTAACAAAAGGTCCCAAATTCGAATATGAGTTTTTACATTCTGATTTTTATATATAGGTTCGTTTTGATTTTTCGATTATGGTCAATTTTTATTCACTCCTATCAGCAACAGTTATCAACTATATACGACAGCTTAGCCAAATACACCTTTTATCCACATAACCCAATGCTTCACCTTTTTGCTTTTTGAATAAACTACATTGACATAGTATATATTCTTTTTGCTTTTTAAACAAATTATATTGACTTAGTTTATATTCTTTAACTTGGAGGGTATTTTTTATTTTTTTATTTTTGGTTTTTCTCTTTCTTCTTTCTTTTCTTTTCCTTCTCTTATAAAACCTTTTTTCTTTAATTAGTGGCTTTGAGAGGTGGTTGGCTATTTTTGGCCAAAATCACCTCATCTAATCTTCTTTTTCTCATACTTTATTCATAAATAAGTTCTATATTATAAATCTATGTTATTTTTGTATTGTTAGTGTCTCCATCTCAGAGAGGTTGTGAAGTTTTTTTTTTTTTTTTTTTGATGTGCTATGTTTGGTCAAGCTAATATCAAATTGAAGCACTATCAAGATTCAAGTGTATGAAGCCAAGGAGAAGAAAACTATTTGGAACCAAGAAGAAGGAAGTTATCCAAACAAGGCTGCTTATCTTGCTGGAATTCCCCAGGACTGATAAGTTCTATTTTGCTGTTAGACTTTTAGAGCTACAATCTGTATTTATTTTGGATGATGTCTTGCTTATGGTGTGTTTTGCTTTATTTTAGTTTTAGTAGGTTTTTCCCTAACCATTGGTCATGATAAGAACTCCCCACACATCGGAAGAGTTGTACTCATGATTGTGCAGGTGATTACTCTTGAAATAATCTCAAAAGGATAGATGGAGCAGGTTATAGTAAGCCTATATTTTGTTTAATCTAAATCTATTATGCTTGATCTTAACTCTAATCCTTGTGGTTGTTGTATTCGATTGCTTTTATGGTGGAATGAATTGTATTCCATTTCGACCCAAAAAAAATATATATATTCTTTTTCTCTTATTTACAAATTAAATTTTCACTTGATTTTAATTTTATCAACCTTTAATCTATTTATTGAAATTTCATTTTATATTAAAATATACTTAATTTTTATTTTTAAAAATAAAATAAATTAATTCTTTAAATTTTTAAATATTTAAGTTTAAATGTTAACTATCATTAGACTTTTAAAATCCATGCATATGTATTAATATATTAAATCAAAAATTAAATTGCCATCCAATGTCTCTGAATTTTTTACCAAATCCGACTATTGTCTTAAAATTAAAAATTTTCACCTGAATCTAAATTTTTAATTTGATTCCCATAAAAATCCTGATTGCCATTTATAAACATTACACTGGAATGCTATTGTGGCACATTATCAATCAATTTTTTTAATTTTTAAAGCCATGTCATTAAAATAGGATCATGGAAATATAAGTGTCATATGTCTCATTAACCTCTTTTTTATATTATTATTATTTATTTTTCATACTTTCTCTCATACTAAACATATTTTCAAATTTTAAGAAAATTAATAATTTGTAAAAAATAAAGTTTAACCATTGACAAGGAGACATTAATCTTTACAAAGAGAAAAAAGTAAAATAGGAGAGAAAAATGAAGGTCAAATTTTAAATTTTCATTTTTTTGGGAGAAAGAATTAGTGGCCACATGGTCAATTGCATGCTGCCATGTGACCATATTTTTTTTATTGTTCAATAAATTGCCATATATTAGTCGCACTAATTAGCCACATTAGCACTCTAGTGATAATTTCACTGGAATCTGATTATTGGAGATTAAATGTGACCCCAAATAATAGTTAGGAATTTTTATATGACGAATATAATTTTTTGTACGATGAGAATAAATTGAGCAATGGCCGAGGAAAATACTGAATCGAATTAAACTATCGAATTGAAAGATAAAAAAAATCGTATCGAATTGAATAATTTTAATTCCGAATCAAATTTTGTAATTTATTTGGTATGGTACTGGATATTTATAAAAAAACCAAAGCGAGAACTGTATCGAACTGAAAAAGTGGGACATGCAAAATTACAAAAAAAATTTCACTCATTATTATATAAAAATTGGATAATTTAGTCATTCACCAATAAAAATTAGATTAAATTAATTACAAATGTAATTCTAATTTAATTGAAAGTATATTTCCTATTATAATTAGGTTAATTTCTATTTTGACTCTAATAAAAATTAAATTAATTAAAATATAATTCTAATTTAAGTGAAAGTATGTTTCCTATTTTGATTTGGTTAACTTCTATTTTATTTCTAACAAAATTAAATTAATTAAAATGTAATTCTAATTTAATCGAAAGTATATTTCCTATTCTAATTAGGTTAACTTCTATTTTACTCTAATAAAAATTAAATTAATTAAAATATAATTTTAATTTAATTGAAAGTATGTCTCCTATAGATCAACTTCTATTTTATCTCTAACAAAATTAAATTAATTAAAATTTTAGTAGTAATTTTGTTAAAAAATATATTTTTTTCTATTTTAATTAGGTCTACTTACATTTTATTTAATATAAATCAAATTAGATAAAATAATTTTATAACTCGTACTATATTAAAAGGCTTACTACGAGTTTTGAAATTTTCATACTTTTCCATTCCTTAGTGTTAGTCACGTGCCCTTGGGGTTCGAGTAGTGACAAAGTTGGTATCAGAACAATTGTTAAGTTCTTATTCTTATGATCATTAACTACTACGGTGATTAGGTTGATAAATGTCATTTGTTGTCATCGTTGCTTCTAGAATTTCGCGTATATGTTAGTTTCTTTGTTATGTCTTGAATTTGATAATTTATGTGTCTTTTCAAAATGAGACAAATGCGAACAGCTCCTATACCAAAAGCAGCAATTTTTGATGAGCAATCCTTTCAGGATGAAGCTCCAGCCCTTGCCCCACCTGCTAGAAGAAGGGGTAGGCCTAAGACAACGACAACTAAGAGACAAGAGTAACAACCGTAAGTAGAACTATAAGCTCCAGAGATAGATCCTGCAACTTTTATAGCTGGTGTAGCAGAAATTAACCAAAGCTTAGTTGTACTAAACCCAACTATGCCATTGGTGCAACAGATGCTTCAATAAAGAAACCAAGGGATGACAGATGTTGATGCTCTTCTTCTGTACTCCAGAGTTGAGAGAATTTTCTTTGATGGAACTAGAGATTCCTTGGACTTTATTAATACTATTGAGTCAAGAACTAGAACAGGTTACATAGATTATTAAAGAATTCTTATTATTAAGTTGTTGGTTCAATCAACAACTCAAGATTAGTTTATGCAGTTCATACAACCTTATATGGACACTATAACTTAGATAGAATTCAAGGACTAATTCTTAAGGTTTTTCTATCTGCCCACTTAGAGGGATGCGTACAAATGGTAGTTATTGCATGTACTCTTCCAGTATATTATCTTGATGCTAGAGTTTTGCTTGATCCTAGTGCATCACATTCTTTTATATCCCCTATTTTTGCTTTAAGAATGGGATGAAAACCATCCAAGCTATTAATTCCATTATCTGTAGTAACTCTCCTTAGTGATGAGATCAAAACAGATATAGTCTTTCTATCTTGTCCAGTATTGGTGGAAGGTAGAGAGTTGTTTGTAAATTTAGTCTTATTGGATGTATTCGATTTTGATGTGATTTTGGGAATGGATTGGTGGGCTCAACACTGTGCTACTTTGGACTGTCAAAAGAAAGAGGTGATTTTCAAAATTTTGAATGATGTAAAATTTTAATTCAGAGGTAACAAGAGTTCGATGCCTCAGAATCTCATTTTTACAATTACATATAGAAAGATGTTTAGAAAGGGATGTCAAGTCTATTTGGTTGTGGTTAGAGATACAAAGGCAAATAAGGGGGCAGTTGAGAATGTGCCAGTTGTGTGTGAGTTTGCAAATGTCTTTTTTGAAGAATTATAAGGTTTGCCACCAGAAAGAGAGGTAGAATTTTGTAGCAATATTGTATTTGGTATAAATACTATCTCTATGCCACTTTATAGGATGACACTTGCAGAGTTGAAAGAGCTTAAACAGTAGTTACAAGAGTTGTTTGATAAGGGCTTCATTAGACCTAGTATGTCTCCTTGTGGTACACCAGTGTTATTTGTAAAGAAAAAAATGGCAGTCTTTGAATTTGTATTAACTATAGACAGTTGAACAAAGTCACTATCAAGAATAAATATCCTCTCCCGAGGATCGATGACTTGTTTGACCACCTTTAAGGAGCTCAGTGTTTCTTTAAAATTAATTTGAGATCAGGGTATCATCAATTGAGAATTAGAAGTGGAGATATACTCAAGATTGCTTTTTAGATGAGATATGGCCATTATAAATTTTTGGTAATGTCTTTCGGGCCCACTAATGCCCCAACAGCTTTTATGGACTTGATGAATCGGGTGTTTAGACTATTCTTGGACTGATTTATGATAGTATTTATTAATGACATCTTAGTGTATTGTAAGAGTGAGGAGAAGTATGCTATGCATTTGAGGGTAATACTTTAGACTTTGAGAGAGCATCAATTGTATGTCAAATTCTCAAAGTGTGGGTTTTAGTTGGGTCAAGTGGCATTCTTAGGCCATGTGGTATCCAAAGATGACATACTAGTGGATCTTAACAAGATTGAGGCCATTAGAAAATGGCCAAGACCCATAACAGTCATATAAATAAGGAGTTTTCTGGGTTTAGTGGGTTATTATAAGAGATTTGTGAAGGATTTCTCCAAAATTGTTGTAATTTTAACAAGGTTGACCCGGGATAATATTAGGTTTGTGAGGATAGACAAATATGAGGAGCACTTTCAGTTGCTTAAAGATAGGTTGACTTCAACTCCAGTGTTGACTCTACCTTCGGGGAATGAAGGATATACAATGTACTATGATGCTTCTCGAGTAGGATTGGGGTATGCATTAATGCAGAATGGAAGAGTGGTTGCTTATGTTTTACATCAATTAAAGAAGCACGAGCAAAACTATCCTACTCATGATTGAGAAATGGCAACAGTAGTGTTTAAACTAAAGATTTGGAGACATTATTTCTATGGTGTAACTTGTGAATTATACACTGATAGTAAGAGCTTGAAGTATATTTTCCAATAGAGAGATTTGAACTTGAGGCAGATAAGATATATAGAACTCTTAAAAGACTATAATTGCTTGATTTTATATCATCTCAGTAAAGCTAATGTGGTAACTGATGCATTGAGTAGAAAGTCAACAGAAAGCCTTGCTCACATTAGCTTGAAAAGGAGGCCAATCATTAAAGAATTGTATAAATTAGTTAATTAGGGGTTGCAATGGATGGTAACCAGGTAATGCCTATTATCTCAATTTAGAGTACGATTAATGTACCTGGATAGAGTTGAGGCAGCTCAGAGAAAGGACCTACAATTTTATAGAATAATATTAGAGGTTCAGCAGAGTCAATCTAGAGAATTTGTAATTAACAGTGAAGGCATACTACATTTGGGCACTAGGATGTATGCGCTAGAGGTAGATGAGTTAAGTAAGAAGATTATGGAGGAAGTCCACTTTTTTGCATAAAGTGTTCATTTAGGCTTTACTAATGTATCATGATTTGAAAGATACATATTGGTGGAATGGGATGAAAAGAGACATCGTAGAGTTTGTTATTATAAGCAAATTCCATTAATGGTGTACTTACTTATCCCAATTTCCACTAAATTCTAAAGCACTAGCTCTTAACAAATCTTTAAGAAAATATATAATTTTTTCTGATTGTCCATCTATTTAGGGATGGAAAGCAGTATTAAACCTTAATTTAGTACCTTAAGCTTTTTGAAAGCTTAATTAGAATCATAAAGTGAATCTCAGGTCATGATTTAACATAATTGATACTAGTATCTCATGCATTCTTACCACTTTTTTTATGTACAATTCTACAAACTTATTCAAACCATAATTTATCTTGATTGGCAAGAAATATGCTAACTCAGTCAGTCGATCCACAATTACCCATATGACATCATTTCCTTATTGCATCCTTAGCAAACCAACTACAAAGTCCATTATAATATGTTCCCAATTCTACTTTGGTATTGATAGAGATTTCAACAAACTACTTGGATGTTTGTGCTTAACTTTAACTTATTGACAAGTTAAGCACTTTGAAACATAATCCATTATATCTTTCTTCATTCCTTGCCACCAATAACGTTCTTTCAAAGTTCTGTACATTTTTATATTGCCTAGATATGGTACAAAAATTCTCTTCCTGAGTCTCAATATTTCACTATTGTCACAAGTCACTTTCTTCTTCTTCCCATCCTTAATATCCTTTCATAATTCTTCCGCTTTGTTATCAGCCATTTGTGATTGCATAATTCTTTCCATAAGTAGTGGTCTCAATTTTAAAGTGGCCAAAATACCCCATGAAGCATCTAGAGTTAACTCTGCACCCAAACTCCTTAGTTCCATTAATAATGGTACTCTTATAGTGCGTATGTAGTATAGATTTTCCATCAATTTTTGACTAAATGCATCTGCTGCTACATTACCTTTACCAGGATGGTACTTCATTGTGCAATTGTAATCTTTCAACAATTCCACTATCTTCTTTGCCTCAAGTTTAATATCTTATGGCTCATGACATACTTCAAACCCTTGTCCGATATGTTATCTGTCATGATATCGATGCGAAGTTCACTTTTCAAGTCATTGTTGAGCCAGTAGGTGCATATGCTCGCATGTCTATGGTGCGTGATGAGTACATGGATAGTTGTGTACTATTGTATGAGTTTTCTATAGGACTAACTCTAAAGTTTAGGTCACTTTGACTTGGATATGAGCTAGCTGTGTTGAATGAGCTTTTTGGTCTTTTTGCTGGTTAGGCCTAGTTATATCCCCTTGAACTTCAGTGTTGTCCTTTTTAGTAGAGATAGAGGGGTTGATAGTTGTCATAGTCAGTAGCACACAGTTTTCGAACAGACTACTCCACAGGGGGAGGACGCAAAAAGATGAGTTATTTGAGCTACATTTGTTATAATATTTTGATAATGTATTTATATAATGTGTACTCTCTTTCTCTTATCTTTATAGACTTATACTGTACTAAGGATAACTATTGTTATGTATATAATTAACTTTATGAAGTTTATGTAAATTAAGGTTTAAACTGTGCCACTTGCCAATTATGGATAAATCATAGTATGCATGATTAGTTATGACTGATGTCTTGGTACACTCTGTTCTGATGTTACCTCTATTAGTGGAGATGTGGCCCTAGAGAGATGTCGGGGCAGGGCGGTTTACATATTTTAATAAAAAAGTTCATATATAATTTTTTTAAATTCCATTAGTCGATTATAAATAAAATTTAAAATATCAAAATAGTAGAAATAAAGAATTCACATATAATAGGGATAAGTATTTCAGTTATAAAAGAATTATTATTTTTATAGTTAAATTCTAAAAATAAATTATTTTATAATCACATTTTATAATTTAAAAAAAATTAAATTAGTCCTATTTATCATCAAAATAACTTTTCATTATTCAACTATTAAAATTTAACTTTTTACAATATAAGGATACAACTAGTCATTAACCTGTGCATTGCGCGAGCTGTTTTTATACATGTAATTAATATTTATTATAAATATTTAAAGATAATAAATGACAAAGGTGAATAAAAAGAAATATAATTAATCTTTATTATAAATATTTAAAAACATATAATAATAAAAAGGTTCACTACATTAATAATTTTCTACATTAATGATTTTTTAATAGTAAAATATAGTTCTAAATACTTGAACATCAACAATGC
Organism: Mallotus japonicus; assembly: GCA_949634005.1. Classification (NCBI taxonomy): domain Eukaryota; kingdom Viridiplantae; phylum Streptophyta; class Magnoliopsida; order Malpighiales; family Euphorbiaceae; genus Mallotus; species Mallotus japonicus. The sequence goes on from CATIWK010287302.1 coordinate 15,383, forward strand.
ATTTTTTGCGTTTTATCTCTATACAATCTTCATTTGTTGGGTTTTGTAGTTTTGGTTTCCAATGTCCTTCTCCATCTTCCTTGCAAATTTGTTTTAAACTTCTTCTCGTGATGAAATGAGGATCTGGCACCATAGTTCTTAATATTTTGCGAGTTTCATCAAATTTTGTTGCATGATCTAAGTTTTCAGCCATTTGCAACAAATTTTGTGTTCCTTTGTTATTACAAAACGTATGTTCAATTATTGCATAGGCAAAAGTTGCATACCTATTTCCTTGTAAGTGTGATCTTTTAAGAGTTTTGACTCTTTTCACTATTTGGCCTGTAAAAAAATATTCATATATTCCTATAATAAATAGAGCATCATTTTTTTTTTTGCATGCTAGTATCATCTCATATTGTTGCCTTGTGGCAATCCTTTCTCTGTTCAACATAATTAAAACAATCCTCTCTGGTTTCTGCTTTACTTCTTTGACTTGTTGGTAACTTTTTATAGGTAATTTAGGTATGCAGTGGTCACAAAAGCACTCATGATTATTCTGCAGACCACATTTTTTGTGTTTTGTACCATATTAAATAATTTATGGAATATCATTTTATATTTTGATTTCAAATTATGTCTTGATTGTCCACTAACTCATTAGTTTGAATTGAAGTTACATGGTCTATGGTAATTATAAAGTGATTATAAATAAAATTTAAAGAAAATTCTCTTTATTGTAGTAATTCAGTACTATCATAATATAGAGAAGCATGAAAGAAACAGTCAACTAAAAGCATATGTATAAAATGAAAACGGACATGAAACAAATAGATTCAGTTCAAATTCTATAAGAGCTAATGAATGGGTGGTAGGAATGGAACAGATGGAGGGAGTTTTGAAGAAGTTGAAAAAAGTGGAAATTTTTGTAATGGAAATACAAAGTCAAAAGCTAGTGATGTCGAGTCCTTCATGTCACAGATGCACGATATCTCTTTTATGCTTGAAAGTGATCTTTCAGTAACTCAAAAGAAAGTTTTCGCCATGTAAATTTTTTTTTATCCGAGTTATAGTTTAGGTGATCACATTTGTATTTTTTTACTGTTGGTATTAATTATAATCGTTTTTCTTATGATAAAAAAATTTAAAACAAATTTAGGCGAATCAACTATTCAAACTAAGTATAAAATTAATTCAAGCAAATCAACTATTTAAATTAAGTATAAAATTGAAGGCATCTCAATAGAAATTAAAAAAAAAAAGCCAGATAAAATTCAAGTTAATTTTAAAGTACTAATATCAAAGAATCAAACTTTTTAGGAAATATAACAGACCCAACAATTCCCAAACTGAGAAACTACAAAACAGGGGAAAAAACAAACAAACCTGAGCTTGTATCAGTTGGGCTTGAGAAGAATAAGAGAAGGAAGAGGATGCAGAAGAGAGTAGAAACTTAGTCGTTGACCTATTATTATTATTATTATTTTCACCTTTGTTCCAGCTGACCTGAGAGTGTGTTAGTTTGTTTACGTGATCCGGAAGAGGATTAAATTTAGCGTAGAAAAGGCCATCTTCGTATTTGTGGACAATGTCCTCCCACCAACAGTTACAAATCTGTCTTTGTGAGTATGTTTGCATTTGCACTACATACGCCAATTTTCTAGCACTGAGCTTGTGATTTCATAATGTATATGGTATTTGTGGGATTTATATTAATCTAATGGATACTGTACATACTATTTTTATTTATTTTAAATTAAATTATTTCGCAGCCTTGAAACATATAATTTTTTGCTTTTAGTTGTTCCCTATTCTTTTCTTCTCTCTATTTCATCATATTCATCCACACAATTATCCACATTTTTGTAACCTATTCGTTTATGTGCAAAACTTTTAAAAGCAGTTGAATCACTATGTAGCCAATAAAATTCTAATTTTCTGCATATAAAAAATCACGACATTGATGGAGTGATAACTTGGTTTTGATATATTGCAGGGGTACTTATGTCTAGCATATATGTTGAAAATATATATATATATATATATATATATTTATATATATATATATATGACATTAATGAGTACAAATATTAAAGTGAAGTATTTAATTGTAAGGGCTGTAAATTTAAAAACTTAATGTACTTTTAATTTTTTAATTTTTGATTTCTATGAGATATTTTTTTTTGTCAGTAATTTTTTTACATTTGTGGTGTATTTTTATCAGACGATGAAAACAAGTCGAAAGAGAAAATGCTTGAATATAGAAGCTGAAAATGCAAAAGTACAAAGGTATGGTATAATTTTTTATAATATGTTACAATATTGTATTATTGTTAAGTAATATTAATTATATTAATTATAATAAGTTACATATTTTTGTTATTTTTGAAATTGACTTATTTTATTCTCTTTACAGAGTTAAAGAAATATGTATTATGAATGTGCTACCGCGTGATATTCTATTAGAAATAGCTAAAAAAAAATTTTAAATTTTGGATGGTCCAATCTAGAAAATTTAATAGTGACGTAAGTAGTTATTATTTTTTATTTATTTGGTTAAATTTTTAATTTTGTTTTATAGTTGTTTTATTTTATTATAATATTTTTTTATAAAAATTAACATGAACAGGCGTAAGAGATATTATGAAATTTGGAAAGATTATCTACAAAAGTTAAACTTGGAAAATTTTTATAAACATTTTGCTGAATTTAAGAAGGAAGAAATCAAATGGATTAAATTTCTGAAGAACAATGGAAATTCGCATGCTCTGTTTATTTGGGGAATGAATCTTGTTTACAATAAAAAGATAGTTATTCAAGGATCCCATCAATTGTCAAAGCTGCCAAAAAAGGAAATGTATACGTCATTTTACTTTATAGGGATGAAAGCACATGAATACAGTTGGAACAGTGGAAGAAGTTATCTTCTTGGACTGATAAAAAAGGAAAATACAACGAAAGATTTGAAGAAAATATGTGGGACTATTCATGGAATGGTAAAGAAATCATTTTCATTTCCAAATTATCATGTGATTATTTGTGAAAAAAAAAAGAAGGTCATTGGAAAAAAAAGTTTATAAATCTTGCTGATGCTGAATTTGAAGAAATCAAATGCCATCATTGTATTGTTGACATTGAGACATTTAGGTTTTTTGGAAAATTATAGTCAGTTTTGTGGATAGATTTTTTTTATTTAGCACTAATAATGTGGAGCAAATATTGTTGACATTGAGACATTTAGGTTTTTTGGAAAATTATAGTTAGTTTGGGGATAGATTTTTTTTTTATTTTTCACTAATAATGTGGAATAATGTTTCACTTCAAATTTACAGATGTGTTGACGATACATTATTTATTTATTTATTTTATGGTGATGATATGTTGGTGTTTTATTTTTATCATCAAGCATAGAATTTTGTTTAGGAAGCTCATAAAGGCCCTAACCAGTATTTTGTCAAAATGTACTTTCAAATATAAGCTTTCAATAGTTCCATTCAGTCAACATATTTTCATTTATTACAATCGCAAGGCACATGTTTAGTTCGTATATATATATATATATAAGTTTAATAATAATACTTATATAATAATAATAATAATAATAATAATAATAATAATAATAATTGATTAAATGAAAACATAATAATTGAAACGTAGGTTTCTTTGCACAAAACCAGCCAACTGTGGAGGTGGAGCAATGTAAACAAATGTCCAGGATTTAGGTTGCTTGTTCTGGATTTAGGTTGCTTATGATAGATGAAGTAGAAATATGATCCTAGTGTACATGAAACTTATTCCATGGAGTTTTGGTAGATGAACATGTGTTTGTCAGTAATGTGGAGCTATTCTTTGGTATAAAGAAAGAACTCAAAGATGAAGGAAAAATTATTTTATTTGATTATTTTAAATATAAATAATTTTTAAAAAATTAATCAAATAAATTTTATAAAATTAAAATTTACTTCCTTTTAACTTTTATAAATGTCATATGAATTGTGGAGTGTTGTATAATTAAGCAAATAATTTTTATAAAATTAAAATTTATTTCCTTTTAGTCTGTTTTAACTTTTTTTTTATAAAAATAATAGATGGCACAAATTGAAGGCTCTAATCCTAACAAATTTCATGTGATATAATATAAATTTAAATATATTAATTTTTTAATACGGTTTATAATTGGATATGGAATAAATAGTTAATGTATTCTTAATTGCCATAAAATAGTTTTTTCTAAATCACATTATCAAAAAACAATATTAAAATTTTGATGCATTGTTAATTATTTATTATAAATATATACATATATCATACATTAATATATATTTTAGTTTATTATTTTAAAATATTTAAAATTAATTAAGTAATATAAAAACTTTTAATTAATTATATATATATAAACTTTAAATTTCTATATTTATTATTTCCTTCCCAGAAAGTCATTATCAACTTCATTAGCTTTTTTCAAGGATATAAAATATTTGGGACCATGGTGTCTAAAACCATATAATTGTTAGTTTTATTTTAAACTTGATAAATTTTAGAAAGTATTTTTCGGTAATACATTGACTTATTTGTAGTCAATGACACCTATAAGCAGTAAAATATGAGATTTTTTAAAAACTGACGCAGACAAATATTAGATATAAGTCATGTGTTGGGCACAATATAATAGAGAGGTAAGTTGGTAAATGGGAAGATGAAACTCATGTTAATTTGTCATAATTCAGGTCAGCAATTCACATTTCAAGGCACAAAAGTATAAAAAGCCAAAATGATATCAATTAATATTTGTTATCCCATGTGACAGTCATCAAGCTTTAAGACCCTATATATACACCCTCCAAAAAAAATTAAGAAAAAAAAAATTGATCGTGAAAGTGATCCTGTTGCTAGCAAAAATTGCAATACAATAATCATATTGGAAGCTGGTTAATAAGCATATGCTCGCAAGGTAAAAGAAACAATTTGCTTCATCTGAACTTGTCCACACGTAAATATAATACCAGTGTCATTAACAAATGGAGAGCCAAAATTATGATTAATAGAAAAGAATATAATTTAAAGAATTAATAGAATAAAAAATTTCTTGATATACAATGTTTTTGATCATTTGAGAATGATCTGACTCTTTTTCTTCTCCATGCTTTATAATTTTTAATCCTTTTCTTGTTGTAACTCTTGATAGTGCAACATAAAGTTGTCCATGGTTGAAAACTTCTTTCGGCAGATATAGCCCTACTTACTTGAAAGATTGACCTTGACTTTTATTTATGGTCATTGCAAAACAAACCGTCAACGAAAATTGTTTTCTCTTCATCTTAAATGGTCATTTTGTGTCCGATGGAATAAATGAAATTCTTGGAATAAAAACTGTATCGCCCTTGTTTTTTCCAGAGAATATTGTTGCTTGGACAAACCATTTTCCTAAATGTTTGATGATAAGTCTAGTTCCATTGCATAATCCTGCAGATTGGTTAATATTTCTCATCAACATGACAGGAACTCCCCTTTTTAACTTCAACACATAATTTGGAACCCCTGTAAATTTCAAACTATTGAGAAATTTAATTGGATAAAGATCTTGACCTTCGACATTTAAAAAAGCTTTACATGTACTATCCGAACTGAAATATGTAACTTCTTCTTCCGGTAAGAGATTTAAAATGAAATCATTAATCTATTCGACTATTTTATTTTTTGGGGCTAAAATTGCTCTTTCCTGCAAGTAATCTTCCTTTGAATAGTTCTGAAGCAAATTTGGATAAGTAGCCCTTATAATACTCTCAATTGGATCTGCATATTCCGTTATTAATAGATCATCTTGAATCTTTACCAAACTATCATTCTCAAAATCACTAATTTTTCCATCTCCAATATCTAGAAGCCATTTATCGAATTCAGCCAAAGAAATAGTTGAAGCAGAAGTTGATCTTGTCAGTAATCTCATATTTGTTCTAAGCATATACACTTTAAAATATTGGAAAAAATATGATGAATTAATAGATGCCCTAACAATATTACTTCTTCCTTTCGGTCTGGTAAAATTTATTTAAAGTCACATCCAAGAACCACTGTTATTCCACCAAATGGCTTATCTTGACTATTTGGATATTTAAACCGTAAAATATCTTTCAAACTTCTATCCAATGCTTCAAAATAAAATTTATTAGCCATTGGGGCTTCATCCCATATGATAAGATCAGTCTTTTCAATAAGCTTAGCAAGTTGGCTTTTTTTTTTATTTCATATACTGATTCTGCATTAGTATCTATTGGGATGTGAAATCTCGAATGTGCTATTCTACCTCCAAGAAGTAGTAGAGCTGTTATTCCAGATGTAGCAACTGGCAGCACTATTTTCGATTCAGATCTTAGTTTATGGATGATTGACTTCCACAAAAAGGTTTTCCCAGTTCCCCCATGACTATAGGCAAAAATCAACTTTCCTTTTTATCTTTCAACAGAATCAATAACTAAATTGTAAATAGTTTCTTGATCATTGTTCAAACCTGATTTGAAGCAGTTGTGGAGTTCTGATTCTTGTAAAACATTATAATCCATTTCTTGTAGAAGAATGGCATTGTTTGTTTGGCTTGTCACTGCTCTGTCTGGAATAGGCATTCCTTCGAAGTCTTTTAATGATCGACCATATTCTTTAAGAAGATTCTTTATTTCAGTAAGCGCATAATTGTCAATTTGTTCATCTGTAAATTGAATATTGCTCGAAAATGGTCTTCTCCTCATGTTATAAAGGATGCCATCATTAAGAATCTCACGATTTGATCTCCACAATTCACCTGTATAATTAATGTAATCATTAATAAGTAAATGAGCTAATATTGTACTATTAAAGTTTTTATGCCATTAATGTTATTTTTAAATTAACTAACCTGCATCTCCCCTTCACAATGAGCTAATATGGTAGCAAAGAGTTTATGTAGTTGGTCTCTTGATGCCCAATTGAAGGCTTCCTTTAGACAATCTGACCATTCTCAATCATCATCTAATAGTCTAAGGGCATAGCAAGCAGATTTATATGTACTGTAAACAACACCATCTATAGTTTGAATATCTTCAAAAGATTTGCTTCCTTTGACAATATTAAGCAACATTCATAAGTAGTACTTTTCTCCATTTGTAGGATGCATAAAATAAATTCTTCCAATGCATTTTCTAAATTTTTTTCTTGTCCATATTCTATTCTTGTCATTCCAAACAAAACATATAGGAAATTCATTGTACGTTAGTTCTCGAGCATCTTCATAAACAGCATTTACAGGCATCCATTCTGTTAATTTTGTCTTTGTTGCACTTGTTCTATTCACAACTTCATTTAGAGATTCATCTTCATAAAAAATAATAGTCTGTTCATGCTCCAAGTGAAAAGGTAATCACTCTACTACTGGTTCTCTATAAAACATGTCAAATTGGAAAATATGCAAACATGCTTCAGTTACAGATATATATCTACAATCAAGATATGATTTTTATCCCATCTTGTTTTACCATATTGTTGTTGCGTGTATTTTCACCAATTGAAGATGTCTCTATTGTAGTAGCAGCACGATCAGGTCCTTTGTTGATGTACTTGAATAAGTACTTAATGGACCGTGAATGATTACACCATTCTATATTCATATGCCCTTGATGCTTCACAAGTAGATCTCTGTTGAATGGAACCACATACGAACTATCCAATTTAACACCATTCTTCTCAACAAAAATATTAGTCTTTCTCCTTTTATAAATCGGAAATCCTTCCTCATCAATAGTAGTCGCAATGTTATATTTTTTTGGAAAATGTTTAGAACACTTTCCATCAACCATACATGGACAATTTTTAATTGCAGCACTACATGGACCGTGCATCATAAAATTTTTAACAGCTTCATACCCTAATGGATCAATTTGGGGGTCTGGTATCTCAGCTAATATAATACTATCAATATGACTTGGAGTAGGGTTTTTATTATCTAGGTGAAGAAAAATCAAGATATGTGCATGTGGAAGACCTCTATTTTGAAATTCGATAGTGTACAATACTACAAGATTTGAAAAGGATAAATTAATCAAAATAGTGACTATTGAATATAAAATATATAACTAAATAGTCAAAGAATAAATACTGATAATAAAATATGATATAAAATAAATTTGTAAATTATTGAGTGCTAGACAAACTTACATGCTATTGTACAGCCAAAATGATTTTTACGTCTGATATCATGAAGCAACTTTAATAATCTAATCTCAAAAACTCTGCATATGGCCTCTATTCTGTTCTCATCATCATCATCTTCAATTAGATCAACTAAAAAATTGATTTCTGGCCAATTTGGATTGCATGTAAAGGTTAAAAATAAATCTGGATATCCAGCCCATCTACAGATAGCCATTGTATCTTGATATATCTGAACTCTATATCTTGGACTTCCTAAATGAGTTGCTAGGAGAACGTTTGTCTTCCCAATTTTTCTAAGGTCCGTGTCGCCAAAATGAATTGCATCCACTAATCCACGATAAACTTCACTTCTCAATTTCTTTTGATTTAACCTTATCCATTTGAACCTTTATTCTTCCATTGCCATATATGCATCAACAATAAATTACTGCAGTAATCTACCAGCTCTTAATAATGTTTGTCCCTCATTCGGTCTATATTGTAGCCGAAAAGCCAAGAATTCTCTCATCATCAATTTTGTTCTTCTAAAGGACTTTTCATTTGAAAATTCTCTATGGAAAATACCTAGCCTATATCCATCTTCACCGTAAACAAATATCAACGGATATTGCAAAGCGCAAAAACATGGATGTAGTTCTATTATTCTCTGTAGACCTTCTATTTTATGCTCAACTATAATATCTCTTTTAGTATTATTGACACTAATATCCCCAACTACAAGTGCAGCTACTTCAGATGCAAATGGATTATTGTACAAATGTCCATCTGTTCATCGGTTATGAATCAAACGTAAATGAACATCTAATATTTCACCTACTTGTTATTGATCTCTAACCATTATGAAAGATTTAACTAAACAGTTATGTGTGTCTAACATTTGATGATAGCCTTCCACAATTTCAACATCCAAATTATCAGAACGTGTACCATCTTTAAAACACTGCAATCTATTCTGGATTTCATTTTCAGTATCAAATACATAAAGTTGAGCAAAAGTAGGCTTTCTTCCATTAGGTGGTTCAAAGATCCCATCCTATGATAATTCTGACCACTTAGTCTAAACATAGATGGGCCACGACCATTGTTTATGTTTTTTTCAATTCTACCTCCTATAGATGTGAATGCAAAAATAGTATTGTATATTCTACTATTTGACAAATAATGGTTCTTTTTTCTTTTATTTGCACCACTAAGCAATGTACTAAAAAATGACGGAGGTTTTTTTAACAATGGGAGTTGAACTCTACCTTCCATACAGCATAAGGAAAACTTTGGTATGGAGGTTTGCCTTGATTTTTGAGTTCTTTCTTCATACCAAAGAATAGCTCCACAATACTGACAAATACATATTGGTCTACCAAAAGTCCATGGAATAGCACTACCTATTAAAATTTGTATGTACAAAAGAATTAGTTGATAGGTGAAAAGATTATTCTTATTTTCAATTACAAAAGAATTGAGCTTACCTCTTCTAAGTAATGCATTTTTATTTCCTCGTCGTTCATCCAAAATTTTTCGTCTTCTAGCTCTCATTTGACGTGCAATTTCTAATATATTTTTTTAAAAAATTATAATTAGTAATGACATTATTGTCATGTTAAATATTAAAATATGTAGTAGTTGTTTTACTATTTTTGCTATTCATTTGTATTTATTTTGATACAATTAAATTTGCAAACCAGCAAAAGACATTTTAGTAAGAAATGTAATTTTTGGAAAAAAAATTATTTAATAGAATATTTTATTATATTATAATATATAGATTGCATGTGCATATTATATGTATAGAAGAAAAAGTGAAACAGGCAATATTCATGAAAATTATAAATATTTACAAACTTGACTTTTCACTTGCATCTTCGTGAAATGAATTTGTCCTCCTCCTTTTTTGTTGTCGCTTGCTTTGTAATATCAATTTTCTTTTCTTTCGAGCAATTCTGCGATGAAGCATTTTTTTCCACAATGGTTGATTGATTTTCAATTTCTGAGATTGCTTGAATATTTTTTGATCGTTTAGCATTTAAAATCAAGCTCCTTTTGTGCCTCATGAATTTACCATATGCTTTGCAGTACATATTAGATTCAGGAACTATACTAAAATTCATATATGTTATCGAACACATTTAATATAAAAATTAATTAAAAGCTAAAGAAAAATATAACTAAAAAAAAATCTAACCAAACAAAAGTTATGCTATCAAATTAGAAGTGAAAACAAATCTTCAAATGAAATTGAAATATTACATTATTTAAAATCAAATGTAATAGTTATGGGTGGTGAAAACACCATACCTTTTTCTACCATTTTGAGTATCTTCTTTGTGAGTAGAGCTTGAAAGATTACAATTATAAGAATTCAAATCAGGAACCGGTTGAATCTGCACACAAGAAGAAATTTATTATAGTTTATGGTTAGCTTATAATATAATCAATCAAAGTACCACATCAAATGTATATGAAATATATTATGGCTGTCTTAATAGTATTACATAAAAATTCATTCAAACAAATATTGCACGCGCCCATATTAAAATAATAAGATACCTATAATATATATTATTATAAAATATTATATATTAATAATAAATAATTATATAATAATTAAAAATAATAATTTAATATAATTATCATAATCAATAGGATCCCTTGCTCTAACTCTACTCCACTTCAAATATAAGTTAATTTAATAATAATTAAGTATTATAGCATATTATAATACTTAATTATCCTACAGGATAATTAACTATTACATCATGTGCTATATAATATGCTATTATTGGTACGACTCTTCTAAATTTTAATAATTAAAATTGGTGTATATATATATATGTTATAAAAATTAAAATAATATAACAATAATAATAAAATAATAAAAAATAACAATTATTAATATTATATAAATAACAAAATATATAAAATAATATTTGAAATAATAAAATAAAATTATTAGTTAAATAAAATAATTAAATAAATATTAATTAGACAACTAAAATATATATAATATTACACAAAACAATGTTATATTCTATGAACCAAAAACATGCAAAAACCACTCTAAAACAGTATGCATGCTTCATTGCACAGGAAAAGGGTGAATGAACCAAATACCTGGTAATTCATGAATGTCTCAATCAATTCCACAGTTTGGAAAGATCCTAACAATGTTGATTGATACCTGAAATTAAGAAAAAGAAGAATATATTGCAGATTAGACTATCATGTTCCTTCAATATATCCTATGTATATACAAGAAACAGGATAACAGATCTCTTGCAAATTAATGACTATTCATGTTTGCAGAAATGCACAAATTTAGTCAAAAGAACATTAGTGCATGACGAACATAAGCAATATATATATATATATTTTTTTTTTTTCTAATTCAAAATTTCGTTTTCAATATTCCAGTTTTTTTATTATTTGATTAAACATGTCATCTCCCAAATAGAAACTCCATCATAATAACATTACAAACTCAAAAGGGCTGAAAATCAATAGAAAAGCATATAGATGCAAACAATGCTCAACAAAAACATTCAATCACAAATTAGTCACTGCTGAACACACTTTTCTAACCAAACAAGCACCGGAAATCAAAACATCAAATAAAAGGACAAATAAATATAATCAGAAACAAAATATTACCAAAGAATTGGTATGGTGGATACAATTTTCATCGCGAAAAATGTCCCTTCCAATGTCAAATTACATTATATTTTGTTTATCAAATTGAGAGTAAAGAGAAAGAAGGAGAAGGAGAAGCTACCTGTGGAGGGAACCGAGAGATTGAAAATTCGATAACCAACAAAAAAAAAAAAAACTCAATTAGACCAAAAATAAAAGCAACCCATTTGCATACAAATAGTTCACAAATTGGAGCATATACACGAGAGTAAAGAGAAAGAAGGAGAAGGAAAAGCTACCTGTGGAGGGAGTCGAGAGATTGGAAATTCGATAACCAACAAAAAAAAAAAACTCAATTAGACCAAAAATAAAAGCAACCCATTTGCATACAAATAGTTCACAAACTAGGGCATATACACACACGCTTAATTAAAAAATGTATCAAATCAAATCTATAAGCACAAATAAACACAAATTCAGTATGTGATACAAAATCATTTCAATTAAAAAAATCTTTAGGGTTAAAAAAGATTAGGGATTTAGGTGAATGAACTCACGCCTTCTTCTTGCTTCCCTTCTTTCCCTTAGATATACGCTTGTTCTTCCTGATAAAATAAACAAATCAAAATCGTGATAATAGTAGCAGGAATCCGATAATCAGGGGGAATTTTAGTACTGAAACTAAGAAGGGAATAAACTGAGAAGGAATGAGGGCGGCTCCTTTGTTGCCTGCGCAAGTGATTTACGGGAGAAGAAGAGGAGGGATGGATGACAGAGGAAAAAAAAGTATTTTATTTTAAAATATTTTTAATAGAAAAATATTGTGAATTTTTAGAATTCAACACATATGTGTTTGGAGTCGAATGCTGAATTATGAGGAGGGCTACGTGTCAAAATTTGGACTAAATAACTTTAGAGCTCAGCATTTAATATATATATATAGATATATAGATTACAAAGAAATATTTTTATTGTTGATATTTTAATTAGATAATATTTTTTTTATTTGTTTTGCTTGTGACGTATTATTTATTAATTTTAGTGATAACTATATAATTTATTGAAATTATATAACAAAAATTTAAAATATTTAATAAAAATAATAATTTTCTTTTAATATGAATTATATTTTATAATAATAAATAAAATAATCAAGTACTTATTTTTATTTTTAAATATATAATTTTAATAAACATATTATTAAATACCAAGTATTTTTTGTATTTAGAAAAATTAAATTACTTATTCTTTAGGTTAGATTTTAAGTAACTGCTAAATTCAATTTGATTTGAATTATATAATAAATTATAAAAATATTTATTTAAATTTCAGTATTTTTATAACAAATTTAGAGATGATTAAATAAATAATATATTTTTCAAATTAATAATTTTTCTGTAGATTAAAATTAATTTTGAAAATCATTAGTTTCAATAAAATTCATTTTTTAAATATAATCTTGATAGATCAATATGAAGTTAAAATAATTTATAAAAAATAAAAATATCATTTAATAATTGTTAAAAATAATACATTTATAATATAACAATTAAAAAATATAAAAAATTTTAATTTTAAAATTTAACTGATGAACAATTATTTTAATATTTTTTTAACAAAAAAGAATTATTTTAATCTTTATTAATGAAAAATTTATCTAAAACTTATAAGAGAGTTGATTGTAAAAACATTATCTTCTAGGACTTGCTTCTAAAAATGGCAAATTTTTTGAGACTAAAAATGTTATTATCACTACATAACAGGCAGCAACTAGCCAGAGCTGCTGCCATTTCAGGTTTCAATCATGGCAGCTCCAGCACCAACGATGTCTCAGCTTTCGCTGAATCTCCGTCGTCGACCCATTCTCTTCCAATCTCCTCCTCATCTTCCTCTTTCCCGCGCTAAGGTAACCAAAAAAAAAAAAAAAAGAACTCTGCTTTTATGCAATTTATTTGATCAAAATCTGCACGGAGTAATGGATTTAGTCGATTAACTGTTCAGCTATCAATTGCAATGAGTGTTGGTGGAGGCGGACAAAATTCGGAATTTTCGACTTCGGAGATCAAAACTAACCTTAGTTATACAGCTGATGAATCAAAATCTCATGTGGAAGAGGCGAAACCCCATGACACTGATCCAGCCAAGGCGTATGGCACTGCGAAAATACATGATTTTTGTTTCGGGATTCCTTATGGTGAGGGACTTTGATCAATTTATACTATCAAATGACATAGTATTCGAAATGACATGATAGCTAATTTGAACTTCTTTTAGATTTTAGCAGCGTTTATAATACTAGTCACTACTAGATCAGATGTGGAATTATATCATTGGTTGAGAACTATAGGAGTTGTTGTTGGCAAATGCCTTCTACATTAACAAGTCAATCCAATTTTGTTATATCAAACATATTAATAGTCATGAAATTCATGTATGTGAATTTATTTATTTTCTAAATTTGTTTTCTTGGATAAGTAAACTGAGATTCGTCATTTGAAGTTTAATAATTGGATCAAATGCAATTTGAGGATGTTGAGTCCCTTAATTATTGATAGATAAGATTAGACGTGATGTCTATTTCCCTAGTCAAATGAAATCTTTATTTTCTAGATCTGAATTTTCTGGATTAATTTTCTTCACCGAAGTAGATCACCAGTAAAATATTATCGGATAGCTAAAATAGGGATGATACTGTTTTATCCACATGGCATATCAATTTTCCTTTTGTTCCATGTACAATCGGTTAATTTTGCCAGTTGTCTACAGTGCTATTGATGGTTTCTTTCACTTATCTTGATATGATTTATAAACAATTATTGATAACATCTTCATTTAGTTGATTTTTATGTCTATTAATAAGTGGCCTTTGATCAGGTGGTCTTGTTCTAAGTGGGGGTTTTCTTGGTTTTATATTCTCAAGGAATCCTACAACTCTAAGCACTGGTGTTTTATTTGGAGGTGCTTTGCTAGCCCTTAGCTTCTTAAGCTTAAAGATCTGGAGGCAAGGAAAATCCAGCATACCGTTTGTACTAGGGCAAGCTGGTAAATTGAAGAATCTTTCTTGTTAAGCTTATATTCCTATATGTTTATGCATATGCGGCATGTTATGTTAGCCTTGCTTGTTTAAATTTTAAAAGCAAAAATGCAGTATGAAAGGCATGCAGGGAATCTGAAAATTGGAAATGAGGCAACTCTGCATACTTTTGCGCCTTTTCTTTTTAAAGATTTCTGTTTGATTACTTTGCTTAACAAGTTGCCCTTATTGACATTAAAATAAAAGAATGGTGTAGGTAACTATAAATTTTGGATGTGGTAGATCTTGCTAAAGTAGGTAAATATACATCCATGGCATATCATGTTTATAAAGTGTATGATTGTTTGCAGTGAGCCACTTTGGTAAGAAGGAAAGGGAGTGTGGCAATATTCTTTTCACAATATGAATAAATTGGCAAATAGAAACGATTTCATAATTTATAATTGTGCACCACGCGAATTGGTGGTCACCATTATAATATATCATAGAATTTGGAGGCTCTTAAGACCGAAGGAAATTAGTTGTTTCAGTTTATATTGGTCTATGCAGAGGATAATGTTTTATGCGTTCCATTTTCCTAACTATTTTCTTCTGTCAGTTGAGAGGGATTGGGGGACTGTTGAAATTCCTTAGACTGTATTTTGACAAGGCAGGGCTTTAAGATTTTCTGAATTATGTTCTTGAAGCCTGATGATGAGTAAAACTCATGCACAATAAAATTTTTCTCCCATTATTTTCTGTGTGCTTCTTTTCCCACACAAATATGCAGTTCTTCCACCCTCATCCTAAAGTTACATAATGGTGACCTGCAAGGCAGATTGTCAATGGTACGGAACCTGCATTTTGGAATTTGTTGTCAAGTTGGCTTCATCAGTAAATCAGTGTGTCAAAACATGCAAAATGGAGCAGAACATCAATTTTAAATCACGTTTTATTAGGAGGCTGAATCACACTGTATAATGTGCAAATTAGGACTTCCATGAAAATCATTGAAATCTCTGTTGTCTTTTGATGTTGATTACTTTTTGTGAGACTTTCAAATGGCAACAGAGTCATATGATGTACTTTCTTATTGTTCTATATGGAAGAAAATCATCTCTATCTTTTTTCACTACATTTATTCCTTTTCTTTTCTTGATCTTACAGTGCTCTCAGCTGCCCTTTTCTGGAAGAACTTTCAGGCATACTCATTGGTTAGTAATTAAATCATTGAATTGCATTCTTGTCAACTAGACTTTTCCCACCTAATTCTAACTTTATAATCCTGTGTGGCTACAGATGAAGAAGGTAATTCCGACAGGGTTCTATGTTGTCATCAGGTACTATAAAGTGGTCGCCAATACTTGATATTCATCAAAATTGTGCAGTGTTTGTTTGGATTTATATGGACTATATTTGTTTATTTTTGTTTATTTCAGTGCTGCAATGTTATGCTTCTATTCTTATGTGATGATCTCTGGAGGAAATCCACCACCAAAGAAGTTGCGGTCTTCAACTGTTGGATCATGATGAGAACTCAAAAGGTCAGATTATGAATTTGATGATAGGAACATTCAACCTATAGGAGAATGAGCCTGGACTTTTATGTGAACCCAAGCTGTATTACTTAGCCATAAGTTAGCCAATAAATTTTTTTTCCTTGCACGAGGTACTGTTGCTTTAGTTACGGTTCTGAGGAGAAGTGCCATTATTAGCAACTAAATGTCTATTGAGTCCATCAAGAAACAAAATGTATATGAAATTACAATCCTCATGTTGTGTGCTTCCATATCTAGATTCCACCCTTGTTGTAGATCAATTCTACACTGCATTTTCTTGCCTGACTTTTCCTTTGAGTTGCTCAAGTGAAGTAGCAAACATAGAGAAGATATGGTAGAAAACTTGTAATGTTCCTGCTGCTTTCCTTGGTTTTGTTTCAAGTGCCCAACTCATATGATTTGGGTATGCATATATGCACGTTATATTAATCATTTAAATAATTATGTTGCTGGTGGTTGTGCTGTTGAAAACCATTTGTCAGCCAATGCTACCATCAATTTTTAATAATAATCAAAGCAACTGAAACTTGTTATTTGGTGTTTGGCATGTGTTTGACTAAATAGTAAAGAGACACATTATTAATATTTTTAAAGTCTAAACCAAATATAATTTTTAAGTCATGATTGATACTGATAGATAGAAGTAGAAATGTCTTTCATATACACTATGGGGTGATGCATATATTTAAAAAATCGTGCTTGAATCCTCCCAATTCATGTAATTTCATATGTTGTCTTGGAAGCCAAATTGGACAGCAAAGCATATTTCTTTAAGCCACTTAAGAAATGATCTATAGCACCATCATTAAGGAGGGAGTTTGATGCAAATAATTGATCGGAGTTTGAAGCAAATAATTGATTAGTGTCTTGCAAGATACTTAAACCTCATGGTCTTAATCATCTCTTGTCCTTAAACTAGGGTTTGATATTGTGTTCAGATAATCTATTAAGACCATTTACTAACAAAATAAGCTAAAATGTGCTCTATTTGCTTTTTAGTCATTATATTTGCTATCCAATCCTTATCTCATAGGTGCTTAGATACTCAAACAGCCATACATTTACTAATGCCAGAAAACACGATTTATCACTTGCAATTTTAATATGGGTAATTAACTGTGGAAGGATGTGTTGTATTGCAAATACAAGCAGCCTTGTGACAAATACCTTAGACCTCAAAAGGCATTGCATATATATATATATATATCTATTTTTAGACTGGATTATACCATGCCTATCTATGATACCTAATTAACATGCAAACGAACTATGAATTCTGATGTTTCCTTTAGTTTAATCATTTGGTGAGTTGTATTGATCAAGTGAAGAAGAAATGAAAATTTTTTTTGTTATGGTTCCTTTTTATTTTATTTTATTTATTTATTTATTTTTACGTTCCCTAGTTAATTAGTCTCACTTTTAATTTTATTACAAATTAAGTTCGCAATAAAAGTTAAAATTCCATATGGAAGTGAGCAAAAATAAATCTATCTCAAAATAACAAATTATGTGAATGATGCTATTTGGAATGCTAATATAGTTCAATTAGCCTATAGGGCTTTGTTGATTCTAACAAGGTATTGCTATAGCAAACTATTTCTTGCTGCTAGAACTGAGGACTTTTTTGAACAGAAAAACATGGATGAAAAACCTATATTTTTGGAAATATTAAATTCTATTCATTGACTCTTTACTAGTAAGTGGGTTTTTGCATGAAGGGACTTGTTAGAGATATAAATCTATTTTTGGGAGTTTACCTATAAGTTTTGACATTTTCCCTAGATTCTCTCACAGGCTTTTAGGTGCAAGTTTTAGTCTTGTGGTTTTTTGTTAGTGTTTTCGGGGTAGTTGGAGCAAAAGATTGATGCCATCGCCCTTAACGATTCCAGTTATGCTTTCTCTCTCTTGGCTTTAACATTCATTATTGTAGTAATGTAATGAATTTAGACAAACATATTACACAATAAATTGATTTGTGTTAAAATTCAATCTATACCCTTATATGCCGCTTAATCTCTTGCACTCTTTCACTTATATGCTATTTAATTCTTTTGTATTCTTGCAATGCGAGATTCATTCATATATCCAGTATCCCTTTTAAGTGCAACTAGGTCTAGCTTTCTCTGCCACATTTCCAACTTTCTAAGTCTCTACATTCTGGCCTTTCTCTACTACTAGTCCAACTTTCTGGCTCTTTAAATTGAGTCTAGCTTTCTCTGCCACTATTCCAACTTTCTAGGTCTTTTGGCCAAGGATCATCAACTGTTAAGCCTTTTTTTCATTCTGATACCATGGGGCTCGTGAACACATAAATGGGATCGAAACGTATGTAACACAAAATTAATAAGCTTATATTAAGACTCAATTTATACTACTTAAATGTCACTTAATTCTTGTTTATTCTTTTTATGTGGGATTCGTTCATATTTTCAATGGTTAGTGTTTCTCAGGCCTTGAACCGTGAATTAAATGAGTGCACCGGATGTGTAGGTACACTAACCACTTTGACTTCTTAAACAGACAATTCTTAAGTTTCTTAATTTAGTGAATACAATAGCTATAGTTAACTCTAATGCATGCTGGAAGAAAATTAATGAGAATCAAAGTGAAGTAAAGGTAGAGAATCAAGCTTATATTGAAACTAAAAGGTATGATTACAGAAATGAAAACTAAAGCTTAAAGTGCAAGGCTAAACTAAGAAATTGAAATTGAAGTTGAAAGTTGAAAGCTAAAGCTAAAGTTAAACTAAAGAGAAGTTGTTGATGTTGTTGTTGATTCTAATTGATATTAATTGTTGTTGGTTTATTGGTCCTTTGTTGAATATCTTGATGCTCTATTTTAAGTCCTCCGGTAATATAAACTCTGTAGCACTATCTATTCATTAGAGCATCATTTTTCATACAGTTATCCAACTGCATCTCCACTAACCTAGTTGTAGGAATTCATAACTGATTTATTGAATGTGGATTCTTGGTCTCTGATGCTCCTATTTAGCACAATTTTTTTCCCATGATGCTCTAATACTCCAGCGGCACTTCTCTACTTCTGTAATAGTCTCTCCCATTAAAGCATCACCTTCTGCATCTCTAATCACTTATCCATTTTTTTTTTCTTTTTTGGTCATGAGAGGGGAGGGGATTTGAACCTCCGCCATCTACATGTGCCTTGCCCCGTGGATTGGATAGCAAGCCATCCCTCCCTAGGCGGGCAGGCTCTCTAATTACTTATCCATGGTAAATAGAAGTGGCTAACTAATTAATTAACGAACTTAGAATTGGACTTGGGTTCACTAAAAACATTGAGCTTTGGTGTAAATAAATAACAACCAAAAATATCCCCATCATGTATAAAATGACTTCATTTGCCTATTTATATGTACAAATGGTCAAGCCTATTTTACTGCTATTTAATGTCAGTTAAACTTTTCTTTTCTGACATTGATTGTAAAGAGAGAAATAAGGTTTGAATCTCTTTGTTGCTCCAGTTTTGTTGGAGATTCAAATTTTTTTATGCTTCTATTTGCATCTTTTCACTGTTTGAATCTCTTCTACTGAACTTTATCAACACTGGTTTCAAGAATAAATTCAAAAAAAATTTCTGTTTCTTCCAATCATCAGCTTGCAAGAAATTTATTTTTGAATCAAATCCAACCTATCTATCAAAATCTATTAAATAAAATAAAATAACATAAAATATATTTACTCATAGTGTCCCAAACTCCGTGATGATTTACTCTTAAAATGACGTCAAAATTTTTGTCAACGCCTATCCGTCACCCCGATTGTCCTTGCAAATACATTGACAACAGATATTACGACAGACTTTACCAATGTTCAACTTGCCTCCTTCATCATAAACTACAGTGGCTGGAAGTCTGGCTACCTTGGCCCAAATGATGAGCTTTCAATTCTATGGCAGATTTTAACCAAAGGCAACATGTCTATCTTGCATCACGGCATGCAACCGGAGCTCATCGGAGAATGCGTCTAGAGACAATACCTTGAATTAAATGAAGAATATGGTAAGTGGTTCCTTAATTGGTAAGGGCCTTCAAGATCTATGGAGTTATGAAAAAGAAACTCTTACTCGTTGTTTGGTCTAAATGGAGAAACTCTTATCGGACAGTACTTGAAGTGCTATATATAAATATAGTTTAATTGATAACTGCAATTTTTGTAAAAAAAAAAAAAAATTGTTAGTTTGGTTTGGTTATTCAATTACAACTAAAATGTTTTTGCAGCGAAGAATACAAATAACAGAAGAGGATACAAATAAACTTCTTTTAATTTTTTTTTTTGGTTCTTTATAAACTTCTTTTAATTGTTCAGTATATATATATTGTTAAAGCTATATACATCTTTTTTTTTTTTTTTGAGAAATGAAGCTATATACATCTTTATGTACATATACTACATGATATATTCATGTGGAAAACTAAAATCACTCCACAATTATCTTATTTCTATATATATATATATATATATATATATACACAACAATTATCTCTTAAATTTGTGGGATATGATTATATGCCTTGATTAATGGAAAATTCCTTAGCTCACGCCAACAATTTCCCTCAAATTAGTAAGATTATATCAATTATTTCCAACTTGTCAAGTGAGCTGTGAAAATGTTTTTTAGATATTGTCTTTGTTAGAATATTTGCAAGCTAGTCTTGTGAAGTGACAAATGAAAAACTGATTGTACCTTTATCAAGATGATCTTTGATGAAGTTACAATTGACCTCTGTACGTTTAGTTCTATTATGTTGGACTGAATTTTTTACAATTACTATGGTTGCCTTATTATCACAATACAACATCACAGGTTTTGGATGGTATAAACTGAGGTCTTGCAAAATGGATTTTATCCATAGTAATTCACAAACTCCACAAGCCATTCCATGAAATTCTGCCTCTACGCTTGATCTTACTACTACCTTTTGCTTCTTACTTCTCCAATTGACCAAGTTTTTTTTTCCAACAAATATAAAAGTACATAGAGGTAGATTTTCTATTAGTTTGATCTCCAGCATAATTTGCATGGATACAAATAGTAATTTCTTAGTTTCCATTTCTAGCAAAAAATAACCCTTTGCCTGGAGAGGATTTTAAATACCTCAAGATTCGATAAATGACTTCCATATGCTCTTCACTTGGTGAGTGCAATTGACTTACAACACTTACTGCATATGCAATGTCTGGTCTTGTATGTAACAAGTAAATTAATCTTCCCACTATCTTTTAATACATCTCTTTATTTGTTGGAACTTCGTCTTCCCAAATTGCTAATTTGCAGGTTATGTCTATCAGGTTTCAGTTAGTTTACAATTGAGCATGTCTGTTTTAGCCAACAAATCCAACACATACTTCTGCTGACATAGAGATATACCTTAAGTTGGCCTTACAACTTCAATGCCCAAGAAGTATTTCAAATGAACAAGATCTTTAAGTTCAAATTTAGTGGCCAAGTGGTTTTGAAGTGTAGCTATCTCACTTGAATATTTCCTATAATCACCATATAGGACTGAGCGTCGGAGGGGTTGGTGCGGTTCGGATTGGAAAAGTAAGTTTTGATCGGGTTTGGAAAGGGTAATATACAAGCCGAACTAAGCATATAAAATGTGTAAAACTGATGGTTCGGTTATTTGAAATTTCGAGTTAAATGGTTCAGTTTAATTGAATGGGTTCAGATTGATATGGTCCAATAATATTAAGCCCAAAACTAAAATTCTCTTCATATTTTTCATATTTTAATGGGCTTAACCCATGCTTTACATGCATTAAGAGTTACATAGTCCAAAATAATAGCTCAAAGGCTCCAAACATATCAGAAATATAATTATAGATTTACAGTTGCAAAATAATAGTCCAAATCCTAATGCCCTATAAATATAACTATTTGATATGCTATACAGTTTTAAAAAGTGCTTTGCTGTGTATCTCAATGTGCATATTCAGGTAACAAAAAAGCCAAAAGACTAGGAGTCCATCCAAAAACTAGGATTCATGTTGTCTATCTCAACGTTGTGCATATTCCTGCATAAGAATAGGTATAAACAAACATTAAGTGTAAAGAATAAAACTAAAATGTGAATGTTAAAATCAAGAAACATGAGATTAGTCTTAGGACTGTGGTTTAAATTAACAGTAGATTGGTACTAATAAGGTTTCTGGCAATAACAAAAAATGCCACCAAAGAAACTTTTCATACGAATATACTTTTTAATCATAAAGGTAACAGAGGTAGAAGCCTCATCATTGAATCATCTCATATATCAAATAGAGAAATTAAATAAAGAGATATGAATGAAAGCATCAAACAAAAACATTATAACTCCAGCAGCACTGCAACTGCAACTCTCCAACATTATCTTTTTTAATCGCTTACACATGCAACTTTAACAAGTTTCAGGATCGTTAGAAACAACAAAAATGAAAACAAGAAGTAGTAAGCATTAGTAGCATCAAATAGGCAACAAAATTATTATGGGAGGCCCAAAGTTTAAAAATCAAGTCATGCACAAAAAATGCAGCCACATTTTTAGTAACAATAATAAATAAGCGACCAGAGAAACTTAAGCAAAACATTCACTTACTTGACTCAATTTGAAGTGGGTGGAAGCACTCATCATAGCCTAAAAGTGCAAATGAATGCAACAGTAACACTGTGAATAAAAGCTCAGCAGTGGAGGTCACATTTGTAAGGCAACTAGTATAAAATATGCATACGCACAACAAATAGAAGCATAAGCAATTATTAGGACAGTATATATTCAGGTAGGTATAGGTAAACATATTTACTCAAAAAATGTGTTGGCAAAATGTAGTAGTAAAATCAGTTAGGACTTAAAAGGAGGAAGAGGCAGCTGTTATAGTTGGCCCAAGACCAACTGATAGTAATTCTGCAAAAATAAAAACACAATATTATTAAATGCAAAAATAAAAACCACAATGTTACTAAAAAAACACAATTTTAGTAATTCAATACCTTTCTCAAAGTTCTCTAACTCCTCAATTGACTTTTCAACTGAAACAGGCTTAGTACCCTTTCTTAGCCAATCAAAGGTGCAAATAAGTGCTTTAACGATCTTTGGAGTCAAGCAACTCCTAAATAGATCAAGTAATCTCCCACATGTGCTAAAAGCACTTTTAAAAGCAACTATAGAGATGAGAATAGCCAAAACATCATTAGTAAGTTTAGAAAGAATGGGAAATCTTTTCGAATTTAATTTCCACCGCCTTAATACATCAAAGTTAGTTCCCATATTCCTCTATAACTGCTTCATTGAGGTATAAATCATGATCACTTTTTTTGCTTCCACTTCCAATTTCTGTTTCTTAAAATGGGCTTTTAACACAGAAACATTTTTCCCTGAATTAGGTACCTCAGCACCTAATTCAAATTGGCTAAGAGCTTCAGCAAGGAAACTCTGAGAATAATAATCATTGGCAGGTTTGTGCTTGGCACATAATCATTAAAAAGTTCATAAGGACACTTTTGACACTATTGTATAAGCTCCCATCAAGTACTTCTCTATAAATTGTATTTAAGGAGAACTCTATGTATTCAAGTTTTTCCCTATGATCTAATATGTTGGCAATGAAAATTAGATGGTTCATTTTTTCAGGCTTACCCCAATACTTGTCAAACATAAACTTCATGCTAATTCCCATATGCCTCATAGATAAATCATCTACATGTTGCCACTTATTTAGAATGCAGAACAAGTTAGAAATTTCCCTAAAAAATAAATTGGTAGTAATATATTGAGAATTAGAAATTCTCAATGTCAATTCATAGAAATGAAGCAGAAACTTAAGATATTGTTTCACAGATTGCCAATCCATATAGATAGGGACATTTTCACCAAAATCTGACCTAAAATTGTATTCCTATTCCTCAAATACTTGAAATGCCTTTTCAGTTTTTTATTCAAATATTCTTTTCTTCTTAAATCATTTATGATGATTGTTGGGATAATAAGGCAATAATTTACGGTGTGAATTCAATTTATCCAAGGCACAAGATCTACATCTTGAAGGCTAATTTGATGAATTGACCTCATCATAAGTTAAAGGCTTTAATATGACCAATTAATCACTATAAATTTGATATTTTAGTACTTCTTAGTTTCCATTTTCTATTTATTCATTCAAGAAATCTTATTTAGTTTTATATCTTTTTGTTTATCTTTTCAAATATTTTTCTTTTATTCATTTTAAGTATTTTTCAATCATTTCAATTTTTACCTTATTTACTACTTTCTCTTTTTAAACTTCAAATTTTCGTAAAATAATGGCCCCAAAATCTAAAAAAATAAGGACAAGCTGAAAAGGAGGAGCCTACTCGAGTGTTTGCCTTTCTAACCTCTATTCTCTTTATTTCATTTTATTTTATTTCAATTTTTGTTAAATTCATCTCATTTCAATATGATTAGCATTACATGAATAAGGACTGTTATGCCATGATATCATGCTGATTGTCATGGTATGTGCTTGTATATCATGTTAGTTTAGCATATGCCATGATTCATATATCATCTTTATGATGATCATGCATCATTAAATGTACCATATTTATACCATGTTTATTTATTCATTAATGTTTAAATGCATAATGCCATGGTCATGCATCATTACATATCATATTGTTATTATGTGCTTGTGTAAATATATTATATTTGTATTTATGTGTAATGATTTATCCAAAATAGTACATATTTCTTGGATGCATTGTGTTAATTAGTAAAGCCGACCCTGCTTTGCATCCAGGCAGTATGGAGATGCCTCTAAATAAATGAGTTGCTGACATCTACATCTGAACCTAATGCTTTATCCTGCGGATGAATTTTGGTTCCGAGCAAGGGACCGAGTTTGCCTAGTCCTTAACCGGATAATTTCTCGAGTGATATCGAGTGGCGACTCCTATTTCTCTTGGTTGTGTGAAGGGTTGTAAGTGTACTTTGTCATCCCGAAACTCTTCCAATATTCCCCTCACATTCCCTCCATTTTTCTGTGATAAGAAAAAAGGGATCATGATCCAAATAGTGTTGAGTTAGACCCACTGGCATAAACATTAACTAAACCAATCATACCATCACATTCACATCAATTTATAATTAAGAGATCAAAGAGGAAAAAGAAAATTTACTAAATAATTCAAACTAGAGCCAAAACGACACTAATTAGGTGCCAGGTTAGTCTCCACAAACTTCTAGAAGTGAGACGAGCACAATGGTGGTGGTCGCAGTGGCTGACAGTCACCGAAAATGGTGATCTAATGATGGAAACTTTAGGCCAAAACTTTCAAGATAAAATTGACCAAAACCAAGCCAAATTTCACAAAACTAAAACCACCAGCATGTTGGGAATATTGAGGAGAAACTATGGTCAAAATGTAGTGGTAATCGGAGGTCGTTTGGCCAGTGAGCGGAGATGGAGAAGATGATAGGTTTATAGTGCTAGTTGGGGGAGTTCAGGGGCTGAAAAGAAATTCTGCAGCTGCTAGCCTTTTAATTAGATAGGAGCTGGCAAATTACCACTCTGATCCTCGAGTATTCTATAAAATATTCACATAGTCCTTCTGCTTTAAGGTCTAAATGATTGCTAGCAATTCAATGAGTTAATATATATATATATATATATTACATCATTAAAAAATATAAAACAAAATATAAAAAATAACAAAACAACAAATGTCCTCTATATAATTTTTTTTACGTACACGTAAGTTTATTTGTAACACTTATATATAGAGAAATTCATATGCAATAACAATTTACTTTTTTTTCCTTCTTTATTTTTCATAAAATATAATAGTAGTATGTTCAATAAGAACTCCGATAAGAATACATACATCTGCACAACAAGCTCATATGACTAATCTAATGAATAAGCTACCAAATATGAGAATAGCGGATACCGATAACATTAACGATCATGTAAGTCAAGTTAACAATCAATTGCAAGAAATCATTTTTAGTGGGAACCTGTTGAGCGAAGAAGCTAAGTGCTATGCTTTATGGTCAACTTTACGACTAGATCAAGTGTTTATGTTTAGTGCTATTTGATTTCACAATCTGCAGGTAAATTATGCCAAAACTCTCATAATTTTTCTTCAACAATATGAAATGTATCGTATTATTGAGGAAGACAGAAAACAATAGAATGAAAATTCTAATCCTGATATATACAATATTGTTTTAAGAATATCTACAACAATTCTTGTAACAGTACGGAATTCAATTCCACGATTTTGGTGTTTCATATTTTAGAATATGCAATAATAATAATCTATGTAATATATGTATAACGAATAAATGTTATTTTCTATTTTAATTTTTTTTTTAATATCAACCAAATAATATTTGTATATATTTTATAGTAGTATTATCTTTGTACAATATGTATTTGAAGGCAAAATTTTCAAGCATCAAAAGTTATTTTAATTATAATTAAAAATAATTAATCTATTCTTAAAATTTCACAGTATTGTGCAGTATTATGCTAGTTGTATTTAAAATCCTATAACTTAAAATATATTTAAATTTAGAATGTTAAGTATTGCAGTAAATTTTTTTAAAAATTTTTATAGGCGAAGCCTAAAGTTAGTTTAATAGAAAATCAAATCAATTGAACCAAACTTATTAATTTGATTTTTTTTTTCTGAAAAATATTTAAGAGTATTTTAGTAAATAAATCTTAAAGTTAAGGGTTAATTACTATAACATTTCTGAGATTTGACCTATTATATTATTAGATTCTTATGTTTTCAATAATTAATTTAAACATTCTTAAAATTTTATTATGTTAACTGTTACATCCCTTCCATTTTATTTACTATTAAATGGACCAATTTGAAAATTTGAAAATTCTATTTAATCCTTAAACTTATAATATAATTTTAAATTCATTTAATTTCTTTATTAAATTAATATGGGTTTTTTTAATTTTTATTGTAATAATAATTATAATAACTACATAATTATTTTTTAACATAAAAAATTAATTTCAAAATAAATTTATTTAGAATTGGCAATATTCCAATATAATTATGTAATCGGTATTATATTAGGGTTTATCATATTGATATGAATTTAATTATCAAAGCTCATTAAAAAAATCTAATTTAGTGAGTATATATGTGTGTATACACACACATATATGTTTATAAATCCATAAAAAATTACAATTATAAAAATCATTAAAAAATCTTTTTCAATATGGCAAGTTTCATTCGAAGTGCAATGTCAATCATAAATTGATGTTAAAAATAAAAATTAATTAGTTACTATAATTATTATTGCAATAAAAATACAATAAGTTAAAAAACTTATATTAATTTAATAAAAAAATTAGATGAATTTAACTCTATTATAAATTTAGAGACTAAATAGAACTTTTAGTTTTTTTAAATTGGTCCATTTAACAGTAAATTAAACGATAGAAATGTAATAATTTAATTGAGTAAAACCTCAAAAATATATTTATTGAAAATATAGGAATCTAGTAGTATAATAAGTCAAATGTCAAGAATGTTATAATTACTTGAGGGTAGGCTTGTGCATGGGTCGGAGCAGTAAGGAGAATGTAAATTCTCCGGACTCGACTTAAAAGTTAGAGAATTCAAAAATAATTCTCTAGACCCGACTTCAAAAATTTAAATCTCCATCCCGAATTATTCTAAAATTTTGGAGCAATTTGGAGCGTAGATTCAGAATAAATGGAGAATCCAAATCAGCTTGGAGCAAAACTAAAATTCGGAGATTTATATAAATTTTTAGTTTATATATTTAAAATTAATATTTAATAAATTCATAATAATAAAGAACTAAATATTTTTATATTATATTTAATAATAGTACTTTTTATAAATTTTCTTTTTAAGTTTTATTTTAATATATATCAGTTTTGATTTTGGCTTTTCAACTCGATACAACTTAAAATGGTTTGATTTGATTTGATTTTCGATTCAGAAAACTTATAATCTCTAGATTCGTTCTAATAAATTTTTTTTGTAACGATTCGGATAAAAAAAATTAAACAGTTAACGAAAATTTTTTGTTAGATTTTTAAGATGATTCAGATTTTTTAAGACCGGTGCACAACTTTAATTGAGAGACTGATGGTGTGAAAAATGGCATGAGTCAGTTAATTTCCAAGTGGCTGCAAAATGTGTGGAAGAAGATGGGGTCCAAGTCGAAGTCGGCAAAATGGGATATGATTATCGATTGATGGATGGACGCGTGCTTAGGAATAAAGTGTGCAACCCACCACCCCATCTGCTCTTCTACTTCGAAAGCTTTCGGTCGCATCGCATTGGCCACTAATAAAGTGGGCGTTTCATCGATTCAAATTTTTTGACTGAAATTTTTTAATTTTAAAAATTAAAGTGATTTAATTTGACTTTTAGTTAATTAAGTTTTGAAATTTTTGAATTCTATCTTATAATTTTACAGATCAAAATAGATGAATTTCTTTGCGAAATATATGTATTTTGCAAAATATTTAAATAAATAATAAATTTAATGTATTTAAATTCAGGGATAATAATACTATTAGTCCTATAAATTATATTATTTTTCAATTAAATTATATAAAAAATTTTTTTAAACAAGTTTTATAAGTTTTAAAAAGATTTTCTACTAGTCCTATTTCTCAATTAAAGTAGTTTTCCATTAGTTAACCCTTAAAATAAAACTTTTGTTTTTTACATTTCAGTCTTAAAATTATAAAAAAAAATGTTATTTTTGATATTTTAAATAAATAATATTTTATTTTTATTTTTGAATTCTTTTATTATTTAACTTTTATAATAACTATATACTCACTAAAAAAATTTTAAAAATAAAAATTATATTTTTCTTAAATTATTAGTTATATTGACAATGTTAAATAAAACTAACTAAATATTTTTAATTATTTTCAAATCTACAATTCCAATTAATATACTATAAATGAATAAATATTTTTATAAGGAAAAAATTCATTTAGTTTTTTCAATATTATAACTTATGTTAGATTTAAAAAAAAAAAATTAAACTCAAATCAAATTTAAATGAGACAAATTTTTAAAAACTATTTTTTTAAATTAGGCTATTTTATAATAAATATTTAAACAATGAAATATTTTAACGTATTTTTATCATAATTTTAATTGTTATAACAAAATGTAATTAATTTAAGATAAAATATAACAAAAGTTATTTTATCTTAAATTAATCATATTTTATATTAACAAATAAATTTATTAATTAAAATATATTATTTTTCAAATATTTTCCGTAAAATAGCCTACTTTAAAGAAATATTTTTTTAAAATTGTCTAATTAAGATACAATTAAGTTCAAAATTTATTTAAAATATGATATAAATTATAATATTGACAAAACTAATTGAGTTTATCCATGTATAAAATATATTTATTCATTTAAGATATATTAATTAAACTTAAAAATTAAAAAAATTTAATTAATTTTATTTATCATTGTTAATAAACTTATAATTTAAGAAAATATACTTTTTAATTTAAATTTTCTTGAAATTATTTCAATGAGTTATATAGTTATGATAAGTTAAATAATAGAATGAGTTATAAATAAATAAAGATATTATTTATTTCAAATATCAAAAATGTATTTTTTATATAGTTTTAGGATTGAAATGTAAATAAAAAAAAGTTTCACTTTGAGAGTTGAGTAACGAAAAATTACTTTGACTAACATATAGGACTAATGGAAAACTTTTTTTAAAACTTATAGAACTTGATTGTAAAAAATATTTTTTATTAGGGCTTAATTGAAAAAATAATATAATTTATAAGACTATTAATGTTGTTATCCCTTTAATTTATTTAGTTTACATTTAAAATTATTTATTATGAAAAATGGAAACCAAATTAAATCAAAATTATCAATTATCAATTTAATTTTTTATTTGGTTTGATTTTTATTCACCCCTACGACTAACTAAAACCTACCAACTCATTCTTTATTTCTATTTTTGAAAGTGTTTGTAATTGGGGTGAGCATGGGTTGAAAGAATTTGAAAATTTAAAGTATTAGAATTCATACGAAATTTTAGAAATTTTAAAAATAAAGTCTTCAGTGCCTCATTAAATTTAAAAATTTTCATATCGATATCATTTTATTAATTTAAATCGTTAATTAAAAGAAATAAAATCTGAATCATCAATTTAGAAAAAAATTATCTTTTTAGCAATTTTATTTATTTATAAATTTTTTATTTTTAACTAAATTAAATCTTTATAATTTTTTATTATTTCATATACTTTTATTTTAGTGATATTTAAATTTTATAGATTTATAATGAGTCGTTTTGTGAATCATTATAATAAAAATATTATTTTTGTTTCTTTATCCTATAATTGTCCTTTTATTGTCATTTTTACCTTTAAGAAGTCTCTTCATGTAGTGAACAAATCCAACTCAAAAAAGTTACTTTTGCCTTTTATTTTCTTTTTTTCTGATTCCACAGCCA
This sequence comes from Mallotus japonicus, assembly GCA_949634005.1. Taxonomy (NCBI): domain Eukaryota; kingdom Viridiplantae; phylum Streptophyta; class Magnoliopsida; order Malpighiales; family Euphorbiaceae; genus Mallotus; species Mallotus japonicus. The sequence continues at coordinate 46,240 of CATIWK010287302.1, forward strand.
ACATAATTGCAACCATGTCAGATTTCCACATACCGATGTTTTTCTTCTTCTGATGCTTCTTATTATTATTGTCCTTGTTGTTTTTGTTGTTGTGGTTATTACTACTTTTTGTTGCCTTTTAGGAAGTCCTCTCATGTTCTCCACTAAATAGCACTAAATATGACTGTATATTGTGCTGGTGATGTTTACCTTGCACATTTACCACTTCTTGGATCTAACATTTTTAACATAGAGTAAATATTTTTCATCACAATTAAAATATTCAAATAATTTTTATAATTTTTCTAAATATTATACTTTTAATTAATTGAATTATTTTAATAATTAATTTATAAATTAGGAAGATAAAAAGGATAAATATATTAAATTCTTTATTTTCTTCTTCGTTCTTCGCAATGACAATTATGACAATGATCTATTTATTATGACAACAATGGCAATTATGTTGTGTTGTGTGGGAAATGTTCAGGAAAGCTAATAGCATATTCAATAAAATAAAATAAAATAAAAATCGGAGCACATTTAATTTTATAATTCATTGCAAAGCAGGATTCAAACCATGTCTTGAAAGGGAGATTATTGCTCAATCTCTACTTCATTAGCTTTGGCTATTTAATAGCTTTTATAATTCCAAAATATCTATGCTTCTACACATTATCTAGATATATACTAGGAGAATTTGTGGTGTAAGAGAATTATAATTGATAACTCCAAACTTAACTCAGTTGTAGAATCTTCACATATGAGAAGATCAGGGGTGAATGGGTGGGATTTTTCCCATAAAAACTTTAATATTTAAGTCAGTATTTGTATATGAGAAAATAAAGAATATAGATAATGGTATAGAATAGAAGAGAGAATTGAGAATTGAATGATAAAATATCAGAGAGCATAAGGGTTTATATAGGTGTATAGCTCAAATCTGGTTGTATTAGAATTCCTTAGTCTTGTAGGATTGGTTCTCCTGATTAAGAAAGAAATAGATTTCCTTTATAAAATAATATCCATTATTAGGAATAAAATAGTTTACCTTCCTCATCAGGGATTTGGACTTCTCCTTGGGGTATTAATTATTATGGATTTCGTGATATTTTAAATTTAAATTTAAATATATTTATTTTTGAATGTAAAATTTTAAGATATTAAATTTATAAATCCCATTTATTTATATATTTTCTATCTCAATCATATATTTTTGGTGTAAAATTCTTTGTCACACTTAATATCACAATACTTTTCTTCTTAAATATGATTTTTTCCCCTTTTCATGCTTGACCTTCTTTCCCTCCACCAAAAACCACACACTCAATCACAAAGATTTCCAACTTCTATATGCCTGCTTTTCTTCGCATATATAGTATTCAAGTGTAATTGCTCCAAGGGCCATGTTAGCCATATGTGTTATTAGTCTTTTTTCAACTCATCCCTTCCCACTTCCTTCAACTTCTATCCTTACAATGATCTTAATTAACTCTTTTTTTCTTATGTTATTGTACAATCACAAAAACCTTTGATATCCTCTTCAAATTAGCCTAAACATCAACAAAATCTTTCGTGGACCATATAAAAGAATTATATAACTATCGACTTGACATAGATTTTAATTTAAAATTTCAAGATATCTTGCTAAGCTTCAAGTTGATTTTCTATATACTTGCTTGAAATGTCTTAAGCATCTCCAATTTGTAAATTTTTTTCAAAGAATTATTGGTGACCAATTTAAGATGAAAAAAAAAAGTTTGATTGAAAATTTCAATTTTCTATGCGATCTAATAATTATTATTATTGATATTGATACATCTCCAAAGTCTGATCATTGCATTGTCTTAACGCTAGATCCATCCAAGACTGAAACAAGGATGCATTCCCTAATAACACACTACCACAAGAGATATGCCAAACAATTTTAACTTCAGGACACTCAACCAGAGCATGAAGAACAGTTTTGCAAACTACAATTAAACAAAGGACATATCACATCAACCGAAATATGTCTATTAACCAAAGCCTCTTTAGTAGGGAGACAATGAGGAAAAAGCACGCCATAAAAAATTTCAAACTTTGGGAGGAACTTTGATGTGCCACAGCTTGCTCCAATTAACAAAATGTGTTACCTACTGATTTGAACTGACATTCTCTTGTATAACTCGATAACCAATCTTGACAGTGTAGTTACCCTTCCTATCTTTTGTCCATTGCCAGACAGTGTAGATACCCTTTTTATCTCTATTATTACGCAGGCTTAAAATTTTCTCAACATCCCACCTTAGCCCTTCTTATAAAATAAAATTAGATACCTTCTCTAAACCAACCTTTACAGGGCCATTAGAAGTAATATAAGGATTATGATCATCTATAAGCTATGGATCTAACATTGGAGACATCTCATCACCATAGCCAACTCGCCAACAACATCCTTTTTTAAGGTTATTATGAGTTTCCAACATACGTCTCCAAGAAAAGCTTGGATTATGACCCAATTAAGCTTCCAAAAAAAAGCTAGTCTTAAAATAGCGAGCTTTAAACACTGTAGCAACAAGCGATCCTATTTTAGAAAGGAATCTCCATCCCTATTTCCTAAGCATTGTATAGTTAAATTCATGAATCCTCCTGAACTCGAGGCCTTCATCTTTTTTGAATTAGGCAAACACAAGTCCACTCACTTTTTCTATCTGACACCAGCCCTATTAGCACCATTGGAATGCCACCAAAATGCATTCATCATCTACTCTAACTCTTAATAAAGCTCAACAGGTAAGCGAAAGACATTCATATTATAATTAAGAAGAGCTTAGGCTACACTTTTTAATAAAATTTCTATACTAGCTTATGATAACATCCTCTTATCCCAATTGTTCAACCTTTGGCGCAACTTCAACCTTTGGTAATCCTAAGTAATTACCCCTCACTATAGCCTTTTTAAGTTTCAAAATAATACAAACATGAGCTTCTTTAACTTTCAAAACAATACAAACATGAGCTCTGGCAGCTCAGAGACATTAAAGCTAAACATAAGAAAAGATTCTAAGAAATTTATGAGCTGACCTGAGGCCTTTTTTGAAGAATTTCATATACATATTTACATTCATTTTGGTCATCTTAAAAAATGAAATAACAATCATCGATGAAGAGTAAATGAGAGATAGAAGGGCACCTCTCACAATTCTACCACCATGAACTAAACCTTGTCTTTCATATTTTTTCAATATAGCAGATAAGCCTTTCACACAAAGAATGAACAAATACAAGGAGAGCGGATTACCTTGATTCAAATCCCTGATGAGGAATAATCAAATCAATTTCATTGGCACTATACACCACTCGATAACGAATTGAGAATTTACACTTAATAATCAATTGAACCCACCAAGAATCGAAGCCCAAAACAATCATCATTTGCTTAAGAAACTCCCATTCAATTTTATCGTACCCTTTTTTCATGTCAATCTTGAGTGCTATCAACCCAATCTTACCCTGCCTCTTCCTCTTTAGATAATGAGATACTTCAAAAGCAATAAAAACATTATGAGTTATTAGTCTACCTAGCACAAATGCACTTTATGTTTGTGGAACCACTTCAAGGAGAATAATTTTCAACCTATTTGCTAAAACCTTAGTAATAATTTTATACATGACGTTTCACAAAGAAATTGGTCTCAAGTCACCAATTCTTTTAGGACCCTTCTTTAAAATCAGTACAATGTTTGTATCATTCAAACGTAGAGGTAGAGAAAATGTGTTTAAGAAATAGAAATAAGCAATTATGATATCCTTACCAATAATGTTCCAATGACTCTAGTAGAAAGTAGGTTTCATGCCATAAAGACCTGGAGAATTGTTTCGATGCATGTTGAACAAGGCATCCTTAAATTACTTTTGTAATAAAAGAGACAATAAGAGTTATGTTGTGGTCATCAATGAGTTTGTTTTGGACATACAAAGGAATAGGATTAGATGAAACACCCATAGAATAAAATAATTCTAAAAAACAGTTCACAATGTTTGTGATCTATCCAGACTCTTAATCCAACCAAGATCCATCATCATGCTTTAGCAACAGAATATGATTCACCCTCTTCCTAATGTAAGCAACTAAATGAAAATATTAAGAATTTTGGAAACCCTCATGAAGCCAGAATTGTTTAGCTCGTTGCTTCCAAATAACCTCATACTGATTCAAAGTTTCAAAAAACTACTGCTTGACTTCCTTAAATTCCTTCATTGAGTAGATGTCCCTTTTATCCCTCAGCCTCTACATTTTAACTTTAAATTCCTGAATCTGTTTGTGAAAGTTCCTCATGCACCTTCCTCCTAGTCATTGAGAACTCTCCCACAATGAGCGATCTTATCCTGAATGGAGGCCCCTTTATTCTCTGACCAAGCCCTTTTAATAATCTCCCGACAACTAGGTTCACATAACCAATTATTTTCAAAATGGAATTTGTGTTTAATAATAGCAGAAGACATTAGATTGAATTTAAGAGAATCAACATATAATCTGACAAGGTGATAAGTGCGAAAAATAGTGTATTTTAAGCACTAATTTGTTATGTTTTTAAATGTTAAAGTGTTTATTTTATTCTTGAATGTTGGTGTTTTTACTTAAATTCCATGAAACTTAGGTTTTTAAAGGTTTTTTTAATTTTTACTAATTTTGGTTTATTTTTAGTTTAATTTTGGTGTTTTGGTGTTCATTGGTTAGGTGTGCCCAAGTTTGGATTAATGCAAGTGGAATTCATGCTAGAACTTGAAGAGGAAAACTCAAAATCTCCATAAATTGAAGATGTAAAGGCATGCACAGCCGTGCACATGGGAGTGCACGGCCAATCCTGAGCCTAAAAAGTTCATTTAGCAGAACAAATAGTGATGCACAGCCGTGCGCATGGCCAATCCTGGTTCAATTTCCTGAGATAGCAAAAATGCACAACCATACGCACGGCCAATCCTGATTCAATGATGTCTGGAGCAGTAGTGATGCACAGCCGTGCATAAGGAAGTGCACAGCCGTGCACTTCGGCAGAAATCAATTTGGAAACTATTTTTAGGGTTTATTTAAGAACTATTATAAATAGCCCTTGTTTTGCCTCTTTTAAAAAGGGTGGCTGGTCTGAAATACAGCCGAGGTTTTTTTCATATTTCAATAGAACAACTTTATTTACATTTTTCATTTTGATTTTTATTACCTACTTAAGGATCAACAAGAGTGGAAGATTGAAGAACAATTGCAAGCAATTATCAAGAGGAGGAGAATAAAAGGGGTTTTGTCCTTTCAATTATTCTTTCGTACTTTAATTATTTTAATATAATGTTTGTGTTTACAATTCTCAATTCTTCTTCTTTTTTCTTTTTAATTTCCATGAGTAGGTAAATTATTAGTTAGGGTTTTTAGACCCGGCTCAAGAATGGACTTAATAGGTTAAATTCCTTGTCACTAAGTCTATAATCCATGATTATTATTAAACCTAATGCTTTCATAGGATTGGCCACCCTAGGAATTGAATTAGACGGTGGTGTGAGATCGAGAGAAGATCCTTATTGAGAATAAAATAATAATCTATTAATTAATAAAAATAGGTTGAGAAACGGTTTGGTTGTTAATATTCCTTGAAAAGCTTTCTTCGGTATTGAGAATAATTAATTGCTTAAGAGCAAGAGCTAACCACTTGAGTAGTTGTTATGATCAATAAAATTATGTGAGTGCTTGAGAGAGACTTTTATATGTCTAAAGATGCTTCGGAAATCGAATAAATTCAGAAGTGGTAGGGAGATTATCATGACTTTTTGATAAAATTGAGCTGGGAATAAAAACCCTAACATTTATTTAATTGATAAATTTTAGATTAATTTAATT
>CATIWK010287328.1:0-12791 GCA_949634005.1 Mallotus japonicus
GACCATTTCCATTTTTATCCCTTTTTATGTTTAAGTTCTCCTAATGTTCATGTTATTACTTTCTCTTTTTTTTAGAATAATTTAATTCATATTTTTTAATATTTTTCTTTTAATTTAGTTTAACTCAAGTTTTGGCAACTAGAATTTATTTATTTTTTATTTTTATGATTAAAAATTTTAAAACATATATGTGTTGCCTTCAAAAATTTTAAAAAATTAATTTTTTTTGGGTTTAATTAACTAATTTTCATTTTGGTCTTCTTTTTTTCACTGTTATATGTTTGTATTTTAAAAATCTTTTTTTTTATTCACTGTTAGATTTTTTTATTCAGTGTATAATAGAAAGCAACACAAATATATTTATCATTAAAATTTTTTAATCATAAAAATATAAACATATAAAATATATTTTTATGATTAAAAATTTTATTTATTTTATTTACGTGCTAATTTTTTTTATATATTATATGTTTAGTCTTTTTATATAAAATATGCTAAAATTGTATGACTATTTCATTTTGATATAATAATGAAATTCATTAATAAGAGTATCAATGTCATTTATACTTAAATCTACTTATCCCTCATAGCAATACTTATAAACCAAAACATGGAATAAAAATAGAATAGTAATTCTAAATTATGAACCAAATCATGGAATAGTAATTATTTAGGAATAGTTATTCTAAGAATACTTATTCTATTCCTTAAGAATCACAATTCTATTCCACACCTATTTCATTCCATGAACCAAACATGGCCCTAATATTGATTGGACTGCACAATAAGAGTAGTTCTTCTTTTTAAATCGACAGAGACAGAAATCGAATTCTACATCTCAAAATGTCTATAAAGAGGAGTTATCACTTAACTAATTTTTCACTACTCAATTTAAATTTGATATTCCCAGGTTCATTTTCTTTTTTTAAAAAATAATTAATTTAATTTTTGAATTATTTTGAGAAAAAAAAAAAAAAAGAAGAAAGGACGGAAGAGAGACAAGAGTTTAGGTCTTAATTAAGATTATGTCATGTGAAATCGAAACCAAGGTTGATAGAATCCTTTAGCAATGTCTAAAATTTAGCCCACAAGACACGGTCTTGTGTCCCTACCGCTCCCCACACCGCACATCGATGCACGGCTTCTTTTGGGCCGCTTGATCTTTTCTCTTTATCACACGTGTTCTTTTTCTGGGCCCTACAAATCCACCGCCGCGATACATGGTGTTTGATCCAACGGTATGCATACGTTCGCATTTCATCACATCCCTGCTCACGTGCCATTATTTGTGCCGCGAAGTTTGGCATCCATCACCGTCAATATAAGACGAGAGTATTTCCCCTTTCTATTTATATGTGCCAATATTATTGGCCAAATTACATGTATTTGAATCCGAATAATTAATTAATGCCCTTTGTGTCAAAAAAAAAAAAATTAATGCCCTTTTACTATTTTAACTTTTGAAAGTACCAAGCATAAAAAATAGTATGATGATAGTTTTCACATTAGTATTAGTATTTTTTTAGTATACCATTAAAAATTTATCATTTTTTAGCTATTTAAAATAATATTAGTAGCCAGACATAGTCCGTAGATATTTTGAGTTCGAATTTTCACAGTCATCATTTTATTAATATTAGTGTTATTATGGTTATAGTAAATCTAAAAATTTAAGAGTTATGATCATTATGGTGAATTTTAAAAAGATAACTACTTTTATTATATATCAGGTTATCTATAAACTCTCTTTGTATATATCTCTCTCAGTTTCACTATTTTAATTTGTGATATATCATATATATGCTATAAGAATAGTGTAATCTTAATTAAGGATATTGCACATTTTTTTTGAAGTTTAATTAATAATTTTAGAAATACCGCTAGGAAATAAATTATTATTGAGCCATTAGATTGGACTATTAGCTCAAGAGCTTCACTCCAAAACAAAATGTTTTTGTTTAGAGGGAATCATTTGTGTCGAAATGTTAGGATGTTATTATGTTGAGGTAGATAGTACATGGAGTTCACTTATTGGAGAGAGAAGTGGAAGCCTTTAACACGGCTATGGAATATTATGGCTCAAGATTTTGTTCTTTATTTTATTGTATACACACACATTTTGATGGCATCCATTCCAATCTATATATTTTATTTTACCATCCGTATGAACTATAAGGGTAATGGTCCAACTGCTTTTTCCTATTTTAGTTCTGTTGAGAATTTTGAGATATTCTTTATCAAAAAAAAAAAAAAAAGAATTTTGAGATATTTATGTTTTATATAAAAATAATTCTTATTATATTTTAATTTTAATTTTTTTGTTATAAATTAAAATTTCTATATTAAAACTAGATTATGATGTTTCATCAATACTTGTAAAATATAAAATTAACAGCCAATTTCTCATATATTATGACAGTTTTGTTTAATTGTGTATCAATATTGATTGCTTAATGACAGTTCCCCATGAGTATTTCAAGTGGTAAAAGGTGTGGACATCCAGTTTGAGGAGAGCAAGATTCGAACCCCCACCCCCCTCTTTCCCCCCTTATGATGTTGAGAATTAACCATTTGTACTAGTTAAAAAAAATAAATACATAACAATATAAATTAATACAAATATTATATAAAGATTTTCAAACTAAAAATACAAACAACAACACAAATATGTATTTGCTTTAATTACAATTCTATGGTAGTAAAAGTATTGTACAGCTTTTTTTTTACAACGGAAGATAATTGTACAACCCTTTAAAGATGAAAAGTACTGACCCAAATTATTCTCTAATGAAATACTATCTGTATAACCCTTAACCACAAAACTGTAGATAAAATTATATGATGTCCATATTTTGCTTGTGTTTATTATCTAATATGATGTCCATATTTTTGTTTGATATTATGATATTTTCGATATCATTTTGGTGTAGAAGGTTAGGCCTTCAGGCCGCCCTCTGGTTTGCTGCAATTGTGGAGGTACATCTGCTTGTTGATGCTTCCTTTGGTGCGGATGATCTTTCTCCGCTGAGATTTGGCTTCCTTCCACTCTGCCGATGTTACGCTCTAACAAGGCTTTACAATATTGCTGTCATTGAATATGATCGTTGTCCTCGTAGGTCGTTTGGCTTGGTCCGGCAGTTGATCGTCTTCTATCTCCTCTGCTTGATGTTGTTTCACTGTCTGGACTCTGTCATCTTCATATGTCCACCACTCCAACAGCTCCAACAAGTTTATTGGCAGGGAGGCTTTCTTCATCCAGCTGTTGCTAATCCTGAGATATGGCTTTTCTTGAAGCAAATCGGAATGAAGAATCACTCCATCAGGCCGCCGCTGCTGTTGCCGTCTGTCTCTCTTCATCCAGCTAGGGTTTCTTCCCTACAATGTGTAATTGGGCTCTTCCTAAATGTTAGCCCACCAAGCAGCAATAGCCTTGTTGTATTTGGCCTTCTCAGTATGGCCTCTTTGATGACCCTTCTATATGTGTTATGTGTTGGCCCAACTATGTACTGTTTTAAACTTATCTAATATATTTTCTTTGTTGTTTGAAAAAAATCTACCAAGCTCTTGACCAAACTTCAACTGTTGGCTATCTATAGAGATCAAACTATTACAAAACCATATTATCCAACAAAAAACCACTAAATCTATTGATCTAGATTAAAATTCACTAATAACATAAAGAAAAACATGGAGATTTGAAAATAAATCTCAAATCAATGTTATTTAAAGGTTAAAGAATAAAAAATAAAGTTAAATGGTGGTTTTTGGCCATGCCACAAAATCATAAAATCACTATAAAAAAAACTAATAAAAGAAGAGAGGGATGAGAGGAAGAAGAATAAGAGAAAGGATTTGTCTCACTCAATATTGATTACTTTACTATAACTAGAAGTGTCAAAATCGGTGATAACATGTAAATATAATTTGTCTAACATATAAAATTAGTGAATTAGGGTTGAGGTTAAGCGGATTCGTAATGGGTTGATCTGTTTATCTGCATCGCGAGTTTTGACATTTGAACCCGTTACAATTATTTTAATTATATATATTGTGTTGGATTGTGCTAACCCGTCATGACCAATTTAAAACACATAATTAATCATGATTTTAAAGTTATAAAGTGGTAATTTTTTTTGATAAATTGGGAGGTCGTATAACCTTAGCATCATCGATGGACTGCACAACAGGGGACAACTCTCCCCTTTTAAATTGACAACAGCAGGAATCGAACCCTGCATTTCATGATACCCTTAGAGAGAAGTTACCACTTGACTACTCCATCACTAGCACAAAAAAAAAAAAAGTGGTCATTTACATAAATGTATATATATACTTCTTATCCTCTATAATCTTAAAGGGTAAGATAGTTATTATTATAATTTTTTTTTTTGGTGAAAATAGTATTTCATAGGTGATGAATGTCATATAAGTTAAATGGGTCATGTCAAATTTTATTACTTACAAAATCCATTTAAATAAATAGTTTATACGTGTCTTATTCATTTAACCCGTTTAATTTTCGTGTTGTGTAAGAGCTAAAATATTTAACATGATTAATAAATAAAATGTATTTATATTGACCCTAATCATCTCATTAAAATAAATTAACTCGATACAAATATGGTCCACCAATTCATTTTAACACTCGTAACTATAACCGATGCTCATCGGACATATACCAAGCTACAATACCTAGATTAGAGTTTTGAAACTTAAAATTTTTAGATTTTTTTTTTTTTGAACGAATAACTTAAAATTTTTAGATTCAATTTGATAATGTCAAAGGTTAAATTTTCAGCTACTTTTACATAAAGTCATGTGAACCTATATTTATAGAGTCTTATGTACCCATAGTAAAATTTAAAATAACTAATAGTCGTGTGAACCGATAAATACTAACGATTAAAACTGAAATAAAAAATTATAATCGAACATAAAAGAGATGAATGTCCTGTTGCTCCTGTAAATTTTTTTTTAAAAAAATGGAACCAATTTGAAAGGGGGAAGAGTGAAGTTTTGACTAACGTTTGCTTCTTGAATACGTTAGGGAGCACGATAAAAAGGACAAAATAAAATAAATTCTTATTTATTTATTTATTATTATTTTTTTAAAGAAAAGTGTAGTTTTGTGTTGTTTGATAGTGAAAAGTCAGCAGCATCCGTTAAGAGTTGCTAGCTACGGGACACAAAGCCCAAAGAATTGACTGTGGTCACCGGTCTCCCTCACCTCACCGATCGGTCCAATTAGATGCATCCATGCTTTGGTCAATACCATCCCCTTTTACAGAGTGTTTGGAAAGAAGAAAAAAGGAGAGGAAGGAAAATAAGAGAAAAATGGGGCAGGAAAAGTGTTTTTCTCATTTGGTTTCAGGAGAGAAAAATGGGAGAGGAAGGAAAATAAGTTATATTTTTCTCTCCTCATCGTCTCTCCAAATTAGAGAGAAAGTAGAGAAAAAAGGAGAAAAAAGTTATTGTTTATATGTTCAAAAAAAAAGTTATTGTTCATCTTATTTAACAATTTTACCCTCATTTTTTTCTCTTCACATATCGTGTATTTCACAGTTGTTCTTCATTTCTTTTTTTTGTCTCTTCAACTGTTCTTCATAGCTCCATAAATATTTCAATTTTATACATACTATTTTTGTTAAATTGGATTTCTCAAAAAAAAAGTTCATCAAAAAAATAAAAAGTTTGTAGTAAGTATTATTTTTTAGGTGGGACATAAAAATAAATATATCATATATTTATTTTTTTATTTTTTTATATTTTATCTTCTCAATAAAAAAAGTACAACAACTTTCTTTCATCCATATATTATTTTCCTTCAAATCCAAACACAAGAGAGAAAAAAGGGGAAAAAAAAAATAACATTATTTTCCTTTATATTTTCCTCCCTATTTTCTTTCCTCCCTTTTCCAAATATAGTGTTAGAATTTCTACACCGTCGAAGATTTTTTCCCACATTTATTATGTACACTATTACCATTAATTAATTTCTTTCGTGTTAAATTATACTAAATTATTTCATATAAATTTAAAAATTAAATTAATATAATATATTTTCAATTAAAATTAAAAGTTTAATATGTTCAAAAAAAAGTTTAAAATACAAATATATACTAAAAATATGATAAATTAACATATTAACTATCATTTAAAATAATTAAAAAACCAAAATTAAAAGATATATTATTAAAAATAGTTAATTAGTATATTCTAAATATTTATGTGCAAATATAAAATAGTTTATAATATTAGAAAATATATATTAGTTATCTAGTAATTTACTACATACATGAAATTATAAGTTTAAAGCAAACAAAGAATTTTTTCATGATATAATTTTAAATACATAAATCAATAAAATGCAATTTTGTTATTATCTAATTAAACAAACTTATTTACTAAAATAATTGTAAATACATTCATATGGATGTTGTTTTAAAAGAGAAAAAAGCAAAAAAAACAAAAAGAGCTTATATAATTAAGCATGCATCACGATTTTTTTTTTTTCTTTTTGTGATTAAACTGAAGTGAAAGCTTTTTTTTTTTTTTCCAAAAGTGAAAGCTAATGATAATAAGAATATCAGTCATGACTGACTTTTCACCGAATAAATAAAGACTGAATTTAATGCAACAACCAAACTACTCTGCAATTTATATTTGAACCAAAAATAAAGAAAAAACAGATTCTAATAATAATTCAAAGGCAGTATTTACATAATGTCAGACATTAATTCAATGTTGTGATTGGATTTAAACCTATCTATCTAATCTAGCTCCACTATTTCTGGGAAAAAATTCAAGTGAAGCAGAGAGATGATTAACTCCTTGGAGTGGGAAGGGCCCTCTTAACATATGTGTGTATATATAACATATCTTCAAGTCTCTGTCAGGGCAAAGACCCATCTAGCGATGATGGGATGGGATGGGATGATTTCTCAAATTAAATAGATAAATAATATATAATTACATATTAATTCTTGACTAACAACCTTCATTAGTGGGTGGTCATAAGCTAATAATTCTTTCTATCCATCGTTGCTGCTTGTGAATTTATTAATCATTTTGTTACATGATTAGATTTCTGAACCCACCTAATCTTTACTTTAATATTAAAAAAATAATAATAAAAATAACCCAACTTGGAGGTTATCCCTTTCAAAAATAATTAAAAAAAAAAAAAGCAATCAAACAAATAAATAGTTTTTTCACAATTCTTTTTATGCAAATGCAAGCATGGAGATTAGAAAAGATTAGATAAATAGTGGGAAGACCTTCTGGAAGTTTGACATATAATAGAGGTACTCCTCTTAGTTTGCTATATCCAACTCGTGAATGATTTTAGCTTCTTTTGGCTTTCTAATCGTTTTTGTGAATCACCACTCTTGGACTCATATGATTTTTCAAATCAAAGTTGGGGAATGAGAGCTGCACATGGTGCTACCAAGTCAAAATAATAAATATATAATAAATATAGGGTTTTGAATAATTTTTTTAATTAATAGAATTTGAACCCATCTTTTAAAATATCTTTAAAAATACTTTTAAAAAATCAGAATTTAAATAATTTACTGTCCAACAGCATCACATTTGTACATACATGTTAATTAAATATACATATATTTGCAAAGAATTGGTCAAATAAATATGGGAGGGAGATGTGTCCAAATTTGATTGATTTTTGATTTTTGTTTTGAGATGTAGTTATTTTTTTCTCAAATTTAGATTTGTTTGTTTGTGAGGATAGACCTTAATTATTTACTATAATCTGATTGACTAGGATCGATAAAGTCGAACCACATCCCATCTTACAAGGACTACTCCCTTTACATGCCCACTAGATAAATGTTAACATGACATTGTGAGCTGTGATCTTCCATTATTAATAATTATATCTCATTTCAATAATGTCCTAATAGCCCATTTTACCATGTTGGTTTTTTTTTATTTGTTTGGCTCCACAAATGACTATGAAATTGTACAAATGAATTTCGTGATCTTATAATATTAATAATTTTTATAGTGTAAAATGAAGTAAAAAGTTTTTAAAAGGTGCGAAAATTTTGCCAATTTTTTTGAAACACAATATTTAAAATATACTTGTCTTTTTTTTTTATTCCGATTTGATTTAAGTATGATACAATTAATTTAACAGGACGACATATACCATAACTTCAATTTAAAACATCGTTTAAGTGAAAATAGTTTTTGCCAATTGATCCAAAAGTTATGGGTAACATTTTACCATTTTTAGTCATGAATACCAAGCAACAACATTAGAAAAAACCCATGCAAAATCAGCATCTCAATTTGCAAAAACATGCAGCTATAATAGACTCTTACGAGTCTAACAAAGATTAATAGAAATTGACCATTCGGTAATTAATCTTAAAGGTCCATATACAATTTACAGTTTTTGTAATTGAGAAACGTACTTTGTACCACACAAAAGCCTAAGAAACATGGCCTGCCAGTACTCTTTAATGAACAGTGCTCCAATGAAATTATTTACACAGAACAAAGTTAAATAAGGATATAGTTACCACTCCATTGCAGCTGCCATATCTGGACTCAAAATGGGCAATTTTAGAGAAGGCAAAATAAAAAAAAACGGTCGGTCCATTTTCCACTAAATTTCCCCTTCAAAAACATTAAAAGCCTATAGCAAATCTCATCATCATTTGAACCTCCCCACGCCTCATGACCAGTCCATTTCACAGGTACAGTAGTTCCAAAACTGTTTTCTTTTTTTATTATATATAACACTAGAGATATCAAAATTTACTACATTGTTTTTAATTAATGGCCCGTATGATTATCATTGTAGAAAGCAGTACAAAGTAGCAGTGCAATTATAAGGAGAAAAATGTTTTAGAATGATAGTGGTTTGATTATTTTTGGGGTTGGCTTGGCATGAAGTGTTAACAGCTGCTAAAAGAGAGAAAAATGGGTATGTGTCCCACACCTCATTGCCAATTGAAATTGGTAATGTTGCAAATCTTAGAAACAGTGATGATATCATTTGATAACACTATCTTGTCAACATCTTTTGCCACTATGGTTGAGTTCTTGCTCAGCCAATATCAATATGTCTTTTCTACACATATATTTTTTGTCTATTGGTCCCACTAATGTTTTTCCCCACAATAACACATTTATCGACTTTGAAATTTATTTGTTTTATAAATAGAAATATAAACCTGCAACCACTCCCCCCCTAACCTCCTCTCCACTAAATCCTAGGGACAAATGTCTCTCAGGTGTTTAAATATTGAGCTACCCGCCTAGGGCTGGTAGCCTCTGGGGCCAGCCACGGGGTCGGTTCCATTTAGAGGTTAATCCTCCATTCTCAAAAAAAAAAAAAAAATAGAAATATAAGCCTGCAATTTCCAAAATCATTTTCTTTTTCAAAAAAAATAATAAAATGGTTTTTATAGTCTTTGAATTTGATGTTGACATTCGAAATTATTTTTGGAGAAAAATGTTATCTACCCTCTAATTATATTAAAATGTACAAGTGAAAATCATCATAGTGAAAGTGCCAATAACATTTATTAAAAAAATACCAGTAATATTTCCTTCTAAAATTTTGATATTGTTTTTTAAAATTAACACATCATTAAAAATAATATATCAACTATTTAAAAAAAAAAAAAAAAAAGCTTCACACTAGAGAGAGATGATATGGCTACAAAAATAAATTGGGCAGAGCCTGCCTTATGTCAGAGAGTATGAAGCTTAAACATGCAGCCCAAAAAGAGCATAAGCCCTTGGATCAAAACAAGGGATCATTGGATTTGGGACCAAGAAAGATTGAAAAGACAGCTTATCGCATTGCATAACTACCGATGTGTCATATTTTTTTCTAGGAATAAGTAAAAAAAAAAAAAATACTATGTGATTTAACGTTTTTTTACTCATCAACCTTTGATTTTTTTTTTAATACTTCAGTACTTTATACTATTTGTTATTAGCAAATTTGAACAAAATTCACTAACATCCTTTATTATAATGACATAAACATTGATGTGGCCATGTAGATGACCACGTAAATGTTGATGTGCTCACGTGAATGTCAATGTGATTGACATAAATGCTGATATCAGCATCCACATCATTACAATTAATGATATCAGTGAATTTGATCTAAATTTATTAACAATAAATATCATAAGATATTAAAGTGTCAAAAAAAAAAATCACAGACCCATAAGTAAAAAAACTCTAAATCACATAATATTTTTTTGTACTTATTCTTTTTTTTAAATTAGCTAAAATTTTGATTAAAATAATTTAATTTAATTACATACATGAGGATGTAATGGGACATCGTTTATTTATTTAGTATATATTTAAACACAATTACTAAAGATAATTTATTGTTTAAACACAATTAATAATGATAATTTATTGATTAGTGAGGGAATTTGAATATTTAAGAAAATTATTATAAAACTGAATGCAAATTTTAGTATTTTTTGAATAGGAATTAGTAAGCTTATGAAATCTTAAAATTTTAAGAAATTCCACATGATACAGATGAAAAAATGTGTGTAAAAGAGAAGAATTTGTAACCTAGGAAGACTTAACTAACAATTTTTATTTCGTTTTTACATTTGTTTTTCCTTAAACTTGCATAATGATCTGAACCAACAATCACTTCATGTCTCGCATTTCATGATCATAAATAAACGTGGGTAGATGACTTTTAGTTCTCACATTTTCTTTGGCTAGTATAGCTAAACCAATGAAACATGATCCATGTTGTGTAACATATAGGCTTCAGTTTTTGACAATACAGGTGCTGTGTTAAATATAAACAAGTGCGAAATAGTTTCAATCTTTTTTTTTTTTTTTTACCAAAGTTGATAATTGTTAAATTAGAGGAGAGGGGAAGGTGGAGTGTGGTTTTGAACCACCCACATCCACAAGGACCCTTAACGCCCTCACCACCACAACCAAAGGCGTGGACAGTTCAATCTTCCTGTCCCAGAAAATGCACTTTCATCAACAGTAACACCCCACTTTTGCCAATCTAGCTTTAACAGCCAATCTACTGTGAATAGCCAACCAAAGATCATGAAGCTGAATCAAGGGATGTGCTTGGGTCTCCATAACAGTTTAAATCAAGCAACAGGGCTAACTTTCATTCTCAAACTTTGCCAAGCACTTGCAATAGAATTTCTTTTTTGAAGTTAAACTCCAACGAATTTCATCTTCAACATCTTCCTGAATACAATGAAAACTCTAAATATAGGCCTCCAAGCTTGATCAGTTTTGTCATCCATGGGATCTTGCAACATCGATCCCTCTACCATTTTAATATACTATTTATAGTATGTACTACATGGTGGTTGTTACTTTTCTTATTCAAACATTTCAAAAAACCATCAATATCATGCTATGTTCAAGGTAAGAGAACTTTTCTAATATATAATAATAACGAAAAGAAAATGGTGGAAAATAATAGTGAATTCAACAATTCACATTGTCCATCTACATGTCATTTTTTCACACAATAAAATGGCCAAGCTGTAGTTAAATCTACACAAATAAAAAAGCACATATATCAACTTCAAAACCAAGATCCTATATGGCTGTAAATAACACATAAATAACATATCGAAGAAGAAATGTAAATGAATGATCCGTAGTTGCTTTAATTACACAAATGGATATATTAGTTTACTCATCAGAACCTGATGATAATTTTTTAACCATTATCTGCATCAAATTCACTCTCACTTGTAAAGACAAGATGTAATCAGCTGTCTCTCTAAAGAGCCCTTCAAGACCCATGGATTGACTGTTAGGAATCAGCTTCTTCAGTGTTTTAACTCTTTTATGGATGCCATTTGCTGTTCTTGATCTTGCTTCTGCTCTCCTCTTCATTAAAACCCTTCTGCACCTCTTGTTTCTGATGACATGCCCTGCAATTTTCCTACTAATCCTTTGTTTTCTCACCATTTGCCACCTTCTCCTGGCTTGAGATTCCAATATTTGCTTCTGCATTTCTTCACTTTCTTCAAGTACTTTACCCTTCAAAGAAACAAGAAGAGGATTTGTGGACATACCCATGAAATATTGAATTAAATTTTTAACAAACTTCAATAAGTTTAAGCACAAGGGGAGCTTCCAATTTTAGTTGTCAAGACAAGATGATGACCTTTTAATTTAGGGCACCCTCCTTTTATATGGTGGCTTTGGGTACAGGGTTGGTAGCCAATAAGGATAATACAAAATAAACAAAGGGTAGAGACCTACAACACAATTTCATGGAAGGACTCCAAAAGAATGGGGATAAATGAATGAGGAAGAGCCAAGTGTACCAAAAGGGTTTTGCTTGTTGCTTTGGGCATGTTCTCCAGCTCAATGCACATGCACCCACATGATTCTTCACCACCACACCCAACTCCTTCTCTTCTCTAAACCCACCATCTTTCATCACACCCTCACCTCATCAAAACACCCTGGATTATTCCTCTCTCCACTTTCCAAATTCAATGCATATATAATTAGAAAATTTTTGGGTTCCTAATTTTATCCTCATTCCAGCTCAAAAAACATGGCATTTATGCATATATAAAACCCTAGCTAGGGTTCTATTGCTTGTTATTTAGCCCGTGCATGTTTCTATAAAGGAAACCTAGGGCTATTTACCTATTTATGTTAAAAAAATTTCAAAATTCCCAATTCATGTTACCTTTTTAAAATTTTCCATTTTTTATGGTACTTTTTTGAAAAATTTCCCAATTTATGGTACTTTTAGACCAGGTACAAGACAATTC
>CATIWK010287385.1:0-16510 GCA_949634005.1 Mallotus japonicus
GATGCTACTTTTTATTTCAAAAAAATAAAAGAACTTAAAAGGCTTATTATAAACTTTTTGCAATTTCTTTATTTTGCCTATTTATATTTATCGAACTTTAATGTAATGCATAATACTTAATCTATTATCTATGAATTTTATATTATTCATTTTCCTTTTTAAATTATTATCAGCATTTAAGTATTTTATTATTGCCCGCAGCGTAGCAGGGGTGAATTTCCTCGTCAATATATAATATCACAAAAATTCTCAATAAACAATTCACATAACAATCAATTTCAAAATAAACTATCAACATTCACTTCCAACTACATCTCATACCATAACATCAATTCCAATTCACCATTGATGAAATTTAAATAATATAAGACAATATCAAAAATTCAAACCAACACACATACCAATTGCTAGTATTAACAATTATTTACTTACAAAATGTGCCTCCTTCACTTGTTAGAGGTCTCGGGTTGCTTCCCACAGTCTCCTTCCAAAGTATGGCTTCCTAAACCATTAAATACAAACATACACACACCAATTCATAATCAATTCATCAAATAAATGCATTAATGCTCCCTAATTCAAATAAACATTAATTCTAACATAAATTCTCCCTTAAATCTCACTACTCAAACCAACCTCAAATCCTACAATAAATCCCTCATTACTACTCAAATTAAATAAACAATATCAAAGCCTCCATAAACCCTATTTTCCCCAACTCCAACTCTCAACCAAAGAAAAATAAACTAAAAGAAAAGAAAATAATAAGACTAAATTAAGAAACTTACCAAAAGAAAGAAATTCCGAAGGCCTAAGCCCTTCTCCTTCTTCTCCTCTAAGCTACCTTCTTCTCTTGACCTCTACCACTCTCTCAAAAATATCTCTACAAAACCCACTAACTCTAAGCCTCACCAACTAAATGCTAACTTATCCCATATATCTAACAATTACCCTATGGGCTACTAACTCTTCTTCTTTTCAACCAACCAATGAAAATTAACCATTTAAAAAGTAACTTTAGGTAAACTAATCAATTAATCCTCAATAATACAACTAGCTCTCAAATCTACCCTCTAACTTATCAACTTAACAATTACATCCTTTACACCCCAAGCTACTAATAAAATGATTAATATAATTAATGAAATTAATTATGCTAATGATGTAATTATGCAAGTAATTAATTTTTGGGCTATTACATATGAGCATCGTTCGATTAAGAAGAAGCCGAGGATTGTATTGATTTTGGATAAAATTCACAAAATGTAAAGCTATTCTCCGACACTCTGATCATAAATTTAAGATTTTAAAAAAAAAAAAAAAACTTTATAAAAAGAAAAATCAAAAGGACACTAGTAAAAGACACAAAGGGAGAATTTCTCCCTCACACAACACAGACCCATCTACAAAACAGATACTGCCACTCCACAGACCCCTATGCACAACAGAGACTGCAACTCGATGTCGAAGAAAAGACTCCCAACATTAAAACCTCAGTCGACTTCTTCCATCTTGCTCTCCTCAGCACCATCTTCCTCCAATGCAGGCATGTCAGCATCGTCACCAGCAGTGTCGTCTTCATCAATGCTCAGACCAAGTTTCAACATCCTGTGAATCCTTGCAGCAAAAGTGTTTGGCTCATCAAGGCTGAAGCCAGAGGTCAGCAGGGCAGTCTCAAACAGCAGCAACACAAGGTCCTTAACGGATTTATCATTCTTGTCAGCCTCAGCCCTCTTCCTCAACTCCTCCATTATACCATTGTCAGGATTGATCTCCATAGTCTTTTTGCTGGACATATAAGAACTCATGCTGTTATCCCTCAATGCCTGGGCCTTCATGATCCTTTCCATATTAGCAGTCCAGCCATACTCTCCAGTTACCAAACAGCATGGAGAGTCCACAATTCTATCGGAGACCACCACCTTCTCCACCTTTTCTCCCAAAATGTCCTTCATTGTCTTGCAGAGGTTCTCAAAGGACTTCTTCTTCTCTTCCTTCTTCTTCTTCTCTTCTTCAGTTTCATCATCAAGCTTTAATCCTTCCTTTGTAGCAGAAACCAGCTTCTTTCCATCATATTCCTTCAACTGCCCAACAGCATACTCATCAATTGCATCCACCATGAAGAGAACCTCATAGCCTTTCTTCTTAAGCCTCTCCAGGAAGGGTGAGTTCTCCACTGCCTTCTTGCTTTCACCAGTAATGTAGTAGATATCCTTCTGACCCTCCTTCATCCTGGTAACATAGTCCTTTAAGCTTGTCAATTCATCACCGCTCTTAGTTGAGTGGTATCGGAGAAGGTCAGCCAATTTGGCTCTGTTCTGGCTATCCTCATGGATACCCAACTTCAAATTCTTTGAGAAAGCCTCATAGAACTTGTTGTAGTCTTCCTTGTTCTCAGCAATCTCATTAAACATCTCAATGCATTTCTTGACAAGGTTCTTTCTGATCACCTTAAGGATCTTGTTCTGTTGAAGTGTCTCACGAGAAATGTTCAATGGCAGATCATCAGAATCAACCACTCCCTTGACAAAACCAAGATATTCAGGGATGAGCTCCTCACAGTTATCCATAATGAAGACTCTCCTGACATAAAGCTTAATGTTGTTCATCTTCTTGCGTGTGTCGAAGAGGTCAAATGGAGCCCTCTTTGGGACAAAGAGGATAGCCTTGAATTCAAGCTGACCCTCAACAGAGAAATGCTTGACAGCCAGGTGCTCCTCCCAGTCATTGGTCAAGCTTTTATAGAAAGCAGCATACTCCTCCTTAGTGATCTCCTCAGGTTTACGCAACCAGATAGGCTTTTGCTTATTGATGAGCTGCCACTCATGAGAGACCTCCTTGATTTTCTTCTTCTTCGATTTAGTCTCCTTCTCCTCATCCACATCTTCGACATCTCCCTCTTCTTCCGTCTTGGGCTCATCATCTTCATCATCACTAATTTCTTTCTCAGTCGTTTTCTCAGTCCACAAATAGATAGGATAGCTAATGAATTCAGAGTGCTTCTTTACAAGGTCCTTAATCCTCCTCTCTTCCAAATACTCAAGCTGCGCAAGCAGAGAAACAAAACACACATCATATTAGAATCACTGGGGCAAAATACAACTAGCAGGAATACATCTCAAACGACAGAATCTCATACCTGATCCTCTTTGAGGAAAAGGGTAATTTTAGTACCCCTGCCAAGTTGCTCTCCATTAACATCTCTTGTGACGGTGAAAGAACCACCAGCTTGTGATTCCCAGATGTATTGCTCATCGTCATTGTGTTTTGTGGTCACAATAACTTTCTCCGCCACAAGATAAGCAGAGTAGAAACCAACACCGAATTGACCAATCATGCTAACATCAGCTCCGGCCTGCAATGCCTCCATAAATTCCTTGGTTCCAGATCTTGCAATTGTACCCAAATTGTTCACCAAATCTGTTGCACAGAATCAGAACTTCAGCCCAATATTCAATGACATAAACTTGCATTGATGAAGCACCACATCATATCATTAAACTATCGCGCAAATCACAATTATTTAAAAAAAAAAATCGACAGTAAAACACGTTGCAATTGAATACATTACCTGCTTTAGTCATGCCAATACCACTGTCAATAATAGAGAGGGTCTTGTTAGCCTTGTCAGGAACAATCCTGATGAATAGTTCTGGTTGAGCATCAAGCTTGCTCTTATCTGTCAAGCTCTCAAATCTAATCTTGTCCAAAGCCTAAAAACACAAAATATTCATCAGCACTGATGCCTAACCAACCATAATATCAAAAGAATATTAAAAAAAAAAAAAAAGAAACAGATGCTTATGACTTACATCAGAGGCATTGCTGATAAGTTCACGAAGGAAAATCTCCTTGTTGCTGTAGAAAGTATTGATGATTAAGCTCAAAAGCTGGTTGATCTCAGCCTGGAAAGCGAAGGTCTCTGCGTCAGCCATCTGCACGTCAGCCATTGCCTCCACACGACTTCAATTCAAACACCGAAAACACACACACACAAGCCTCAAAAGCAACAGAGCGCGAAAAGATTGCGAGAGCACGAAACTGATAAAGATGGTCGATAGAAATTCCTAACTGATCAAGCACGCCATGGTTGCAAGGTATATATAGCGGAGATTTAAAGGGGGTTCTAGTCCCTTCTTCTCCGATATCAGCGTGTTAATGGGGAAAAGAACCGGGTTCTGGATCCTTCCATTAAACGATGTCGTTGTACGTTATTGTTTTGCATGTTAAAGTTCTGTTAGTGCTAGGTGCTCGCAAGTCGCGAAGGTTCGCCACTTCGCCTTGTTATGGACTCTCGACTCTCGAATGTTCTTTCTTGTCCGTGGTCTTTGACGTCGCACGTGCAGGTAATGGCACATGCTTCTCTCGAGACCTTCCTTAGCGTCACCAAATTAACAGCCATGGACCGACAGTAGCACGGCCCAATATGCTTTATAATTTTTTTTGAATAAAGTTCGATTTGGCCCTCGAATTTTTAGTAAAAGTTCACTTGGACCCAAAATGACCTTTTTTGACATTTCAGCCCAATACTTACTCAAAGTGGATCATTTAAATCCACAATTTATCCTTCCATTTAGCGTGTTTTACATGCGTTGATTAACAATAAAAAAATAATAATAATTAATATAAAGCTAAAAAAAATTTTAATATCTTATGTTCTTTTCCTAATCCCTAATTTTTATTTCTCTCTTCCTCTAAAAAAAAAAGACGACTCTTCCACCACCTCCGCCACCGCAACTGTCGCTGCTCTTCTTCTCAATGTCCCACTAATCCTCAAATCCTAACGAATTATTGATTTTAATTTCCTTTCTTTTATGGTATGTTTATGTGGAGAAAGGTGAAGACGAAGAAGAGGAGAAGGCGATGAATTGAAGAGTGCTGCTGTTATTTTTGTCTTTGCTGTCATTGTTGTTGTTCTAGTCTTCGTTGTCGCTAGTGGTGGTGGTTTGACCATCCACATTCCCACGAGGCATCTTTGGCTTTGGCGGAATTGGCAGCTTTAGTTTATAAGGTGGTGGATTTTCTTTCTGTTCCTTTTTCTTAGACTCATCTTTTTCCTTTTCATCTTTGGCCTTCTTCTCCTTCTCATTTTCTTTATCCTTCTCTTATGGCTTCTCATTTGGCTCGCTGCTTGTGCCTAATTCTACTCGAGCATTATTTTATTAAAATGCCTGGAGACTGAATTTCACCTTTCCTGGTATCCATAAAAGTTTTAGAGAGACCAGCAATCATGCCTGTGCAATTGATGCATATGTAGAGAAGGAACATATCAGAAGAGCCACCTGATGATCATCTATAGAGTATTGTTGTTAAGTTGGGATTGATGAAACAACTCTGAAAATTTATCCGAAGTTGCTATATTCTAAGGCTAAACTTCACCAGACAGACACAACTTCTACTTACTGCTCTATTTGCTTGGTTGATTATAAAACCACTGACATGCTCAGGTTGTTGCCTGATTGTGGCCACTTTTTCATCTTAAATGCGTTGATCCATGGCTGTGGCTGCACCCAACTTGTCTTGTCTACAAAACTTCACCATTGCTAACTCCATTATCAACCCCTCTTGCTGAATTAGTTCCATTGGCAAGCAGAAGGTATTGAAAGAGGGAGAGAGAACAAGAAAAATATTCTCAGGGATATCTTTTGTGCTCTCATTTTGCCATTAATTGATATTTAATTGTACTGCAAATCAAGACCTGTTTTTCTTAGATGTAATTGGTTTTTTGTTCTTGAAAATGAATTTTAAATCACAGACAACCTGGATGAGATTCAAAGCAATAACGTTGGATTTGAGGGTTTTGTAGTGATCGGAGGATGAGGGGCACTGATGGTTGAAAAATGAGGCCTAAAATTCAATCTTCATGGAATTGTAGTATTGGCGGCAGAGGAAAGGAGCTCGTTGGGCAGGGATCCATTTATTAATTGAACTCTTTAATTCTAATTTCTAATTTTGTTGCTACTGTTAGTTGGGTAATTTGCTAATTAAGCTTGTGATTTTTTTATTTTAATTCAGCTGGTAATTCAATTTTTTGTTGATTTCATGCTCCTTAGTCACAATGTGTTTTACATGCTTCATAAAATGGGTTTAAATGATACATTAAGTCCAAATTTTGGGCTAAATTATCGAAAAAGATAATTTTGAGCATGAGTAAACTTTCACAAAAAGTTTGAGGACCAAATCGAACTTTATTCCTTTTTTTACAAATTGGTATACGACGTAGTAACACAGACCGATAACTTATCCTAGTATGTACGACATTGTTGCAATGTCTCTTCGGTTTGCAAGTGACAATCACGTTTCTTGTCGTCTATGTTTCTTTAGGAGAAAACTTATCCCAGCTTTTAGCGCATTCAATAATCAATATTCACATTGCCTTTTAAAAGTAATGACATATTAAGGATCAGTTCAAACAAATTCGAGTCAATTTAATTATTATCGAATTGAGCTCGAGCACGATCTATTTAAGAAGATTGTCAAATTGAACTCTTTAATATTTAATTCGATAAATTTACAAGTTTAATTGAATTTAATCAAACTTGTACATATATTTACTTTTTTTTATTTTAATATAGTTATAAAAATATTTTATCGAATAAGTTGAGTTAAAAAATTTTAAAATTTTACAAGGCAAGGTCAAACTTTTAAAAAACTCAATCGAGTTTGAGTTGTGTTCAAATTTTAAATTTAAAAGTCAAATCAAACTCAATCTTATATTATATCGATTTAACTCGACTTGATTATATTGTTGCTAAAAAAATATGCTCTAACCATAAAATATCATAATATTTTCTATGATACTATAAAATAATGATTAATACCTATGAATTTTTTTACCATATCATGAAAATTTTCAAGATATCACAGTTTTTTTAAACTATTATAAATTGTTATATTAAAATAAAATAGTATCTTACATTAGAATAAAACATTTACTTCAAAATATCACATTACATCACTAAAATATCCTGCTCTAGCTATAAATTATTATAATATCTTGTATTATAATGTTAATAATGGTTGATAATTTAAAAATATCATGAATTGTTTAGAATATCGCGAAATCTTTCAAAATGTTGCAAATTTTGTAAAACTAATAATTTATTCATAGAATTATGATAATTTTTTTACTAATAAAATCAGGTCTTGCTAGTTGATAATTTTGACATGCTAACTTATTAGGTTTAGATATAAAACCTTAAAATATCACTAAAATATTATGCTCTAACCATAAAAATATTATAATAATTTTTATAATATTATAAATAATAGTTAAAATTTTTAAAACATCATAAATTTTTTTTGGAATATCACAAAAATGTTAATTTATTACAATTTTAATTTTAAGATATTGCGATTTTGTTCGAAATATCATGATTTAATTCTAAAAGATCGTATATTTTAAAAATATCACGAATTAATAATTTTTTTGCAAAATAGCTGCTTGCTTTGATGTGATAAACTGGTGGCTACCATAGCTGATCCAGCTCTTTCTAATGCACGTAAAAGAGAAACCAGTCAATAAAATTATAAACCAGCTGAACCAACCATCCAAACCATTCACATTGACGAAAGACAGCTCCTCGTTGCATTGGCTCGTTCTGTAGCTTCCGACGCTGCTCCTCCCTCGCAATCTCTCTTCGTACATCGCTAATGAAACCGTCTTTCGATGGGGAGTAAATCTCTGAAGAAGAGGTCCATCAGCAAGCGATCAGTCCCCGAACCAGACACCGCAATGCCTTCTCCTTCTCGAACTTCTCATTTCGTTCTCACAAAAGTACCACTCTTTGTTTTATTCTTTATGACCTTTGGTTTTGTTGCTCTCTTTGGCTTTTCTTCGATCTCCTGGGACACTTTCCGGTTTGCTAATCGGTCACCTAAAATCTATGCAATTCAAGTGATCAATGAGTTCCCTCACGACCCCAGTGCATTTACTCAGGTTTAATCTAATTTCTCTGTTTTATTGTCATTTAATTATGGGTTATTTTTTTAAAATTTAATTTCAGAAAAAAATTTCAGTTCGAGCTTTGATTCATACTCTGATTTGAATTTATGAGTAGCTAATTGACAAATTTGGTATCAGGGTCTTCTTTATGCAGAAAACGATACGATGTTTGAGTCCACAGGCCTTTATGGCGAGGTGTGTTTGTTTGCTTTCTCTTTCAATACAAAAATATAGGCAACGTGCTTCGTTTTTGTCGAAATCACATTTGGTTTGGTGTTATCCATCAATTAACTTTCTACTTTTATGACTACAGTCATCAGTTCGGAGAGTTGATCTTAGGTCCGGCAGGGTACGTATTTCTCTCGCTTTCGAATTCTTATTTTAGATTTCTCATGGTTTAGAATTTTGTTCAGTCAGTTTTCTGGTTCTTACGCTTTAATAATTGCAATAAAGTTGGATATTCAATTCAAGCTTTGTATTGTGTTTCACATGTCCAGGTTGAGGTTCTTCATAACATGGATAGCTCTTATTTTGGGGAAGGCTTAACCCTTCTTGGAGAAAGGTTTAGACTCCCTTGCATTTTGGTTCTTTTGTTGATTTAACAAAGTTAGATTTACTGCTTGATATTTTAGAGACCTGACTCCATAAATTTCTCTCAAGAATAGGACTTTCAGTTGATCAAATTTTGAGATGATTGGTGACATAAGTTAGATTTGACTTATTATATTTTTATAACCACTGAATCAACTACCACAGAAAAACTGTTGCCTCCCCCACTGCCTGCTATTTGAGTACCCCGTCTGTATTATTAATGTTGTGGGTTTAATTCAAAATGCATGTTGTGAAAATAAAACATTGCACGCTTGGAATTTCACATATACAGCTCATCTGCATCACAAGAATGATAGACCTGATGATAGAGCATAAATCTCACAAATATGATAGACCTAACAATTTCATGTGTCTTTTTCTGCCCTGAAAACTGACGTAATATCTATCTCTTAAATAAATAGTTGGGCATATATGGATACTGATTATTTGTATACTTTGTTTCAAATGTAACTGCAATTACATCTTGTTTCTTAAATTCTTGATTTTATATGTGCAGCTGTATAAATGCTTAAGAAAGTTATTATTCTGATGTAGTAATTCTTTATGATCTTTTGTAGGCTATTCCAAGTAACTTGGGTGACGAACACTGGTTTCATATATGACCGAAATGATTTAAACAAAGTTTGTGCTTCACCATTTTTCTTTATGGCATGTATATGTATGCAGTATATTGCTATGCTGTAAAATCATTTTCTTATCTAAGTGAGCATTTCTAAGATGTTCCTGGTTTTGTTTGGGTTTCTATTTCTTCCCTATGATTATATGGTACAATAACCCTCATTTCAGTGTCTGAAAATTCTGCTGCTTTTAATTGTTTCTGAAGCGATTTTGGTTTTCACCACACCATCTTGAAATGTTCCTGGCTTTCACAATAATGGTTTTCTCCTGCACATAGAAGTGCACTTTGGACAGATCTTTTCCTTTCGATACAACTTCGTGCATCTTCTGCCCTACCATGCTTTTAAGAATTTTTTTTGCCATGGTTTCTTATGTTAGATTGAGGTGTGTTCTTTTTTTGGTTGGCTGAAGAGTTCTTGTTTTTGGATCTTTACTTTTTTTTTCTCACTTAATGCAGGTTAAAAAATTTACTCATCAGATGCGTGATGGTTGGGGACTGGCCACTGATGGTAAAGTTTTGTTTGGCAGTGATGGAACTTCAACACTATATCAGCTTGATCCTCAGACATTGAAAGGTTTTTCTCTACAACTTTTAATATGTCTTTGGTTTTTTGAGTTGCACAGAATGATACTTCATTTGTGTTGTTTGATGCAGTAAGTAAAAGAAACATTGTGAAATACAATAATCAGGAAGTACGCTACCTCAATGAACTAGAGTTTGTAAATGGTGAAATATGGGCCAATGTTTGGCAGGTACACTCTACTCTTTGTTGAACGTGCTTGGATATTTTTTTGAGATTTCCTAATGATAGAAGCTTCTGTTCATGTCAATGAGATCACTGGCTAGTATTTTTGTTCCGAAGGGCTTTTTATGTCACTGAAGAAAGCAAATTTTGGCTTCAGGTGGTTATCCTGAATTTTGAAATATTGTCTCTCTGACTCGAGGCACCCCTCCCTTGGAACCTCACCATTGTTAAAAAAAGATTTTGCCTCAGGTTTTTGACAAATGTAAAATAATTAGGCCCTCTAAGGTTTGTGTTTTCCTTATGTAGACTGATTGCATTGCAAGGATCTCTCAAAAAGATGGCACTGTGCTTGGATGGATTCTTCTTGAAAATTTAAGGTGTTGCTCCTGTTTTTTTTGCCTGCTCCTTAAACTGGATTAGTTGATAATTTTCAATTATCTGCTCATGATATTGTTCATATGACTTGAGAGTTTCACAGAATCATACTTTTGACTTGTGTTTTTACAGGAAAGGATTGCTAGCAGCTGGACACAGGGTGAGGATTTAGTCACGCATAAGATGTCATGTCTTTGTGAGAAAAAGGAGAAAACTTTTTTCATCTTTTTTGAAAGCTGTTTTTTTATTTGATGTGGTCTATTTGATATGTTTTAAGTGTTTTGTTAGCCATAAGTTCCTTGCATTTTTAATGATATTATCTTCCTCTCATGTGTGTGTGGGGGCATATGTCTTTTGTTTTTTTTTTTTTTCAAAAAGTATAGTGGTTGCTTGAAGACTAACAATTTCCTTCTTTACCTGATGCACCTGAATTTTTCTCTACTTCTCAGGGCATTGATGTTTTAAATGGTATCGCATGGGATAGCAATGACAACCGTCTTTTTGGTAAGCTACTATACTAACAAAAATCTTTGAAGTTGTAAATGTGGCCTATATTTTTCTTGCATACTGGACTTGGTTGCGCAATTCTTGTTTAACACATTCCACTGATATAGCTGTTGCTAATTTGTATTGCTACTGTTTGTTGCTCTTATGGGTTATTTACTGGTGCAAACATAGATTGCTTGTTTAGTCATCCTTGTCTGTATTAAAGAACTCGATCTTGATTTGGAATTAGTGATCTGATGTGAACATATCAGAGCATCCCCTCTTGGCTTCTGTCAGAAGTTGATGGTTGAAATCTTTCTTATTTGCAGCGTTCGGATGCCTAAAGTCTGATTTGTCATTTCTTTTAACTCACAGTTTAAATTTGATACTCATAGCTTTGTTTTTGGAATTTGGTCTTTCTATTTATGTGCATTTCAATTGAAGTCTATCTATTATCCTTGTGTGCAGTTACTGGAAAACTATGGCCAAAGCTTTATGAAATCAAATTGCATCCAGTGAAGGAAAGTGTCAACAGTAGATTGATTAAGCAGCTTTGCATACCATAATCAGCTACACCCATGAAGGTTTTGACAAGCCCACTGTTATTGGAGTTGGATGGCTGAGACCCGGGATTATAGATAAACTTGCTCTTGTTAAGTTTGGCTGATGCGCAGAAAGATTTAGAAGACTGCGATCACTCGATTCTTTATTTGGGTATTCGATCATGTTAGTTAAGATGGAATGATGCAGAGAGAGTGTACAAAATGCCATTAATTTGCCTCCTAACAGGACAACGTTAATGTGCTGCAAAATGAATTTTTGATTAATGTGCTTTCTCACTTGTAAAACCCCTGGGTTGTCTTTATCTTCGGAATGGGAAAAATTCTTAATAAAATTACAGGCAAAATCAATGAAACATCATTAAAAAAATTGTGATTAACCAACCATGATGCTTGAACATGAATTAATTATTCTGATAATGACATCTTCTATTTACGAACAAGACACAACTACTAACCTGATTAACATGTGATGGGCGAGACAATGTTGTTTGTATTATGATATGAAGCTAAAAAGATGGGTAAAAATTGACGTAATGAGGAATTTGCATTTGCCAAATACTAATAGCTTCAGTTTCACAAAACGCGGAGCTTCTGATAAAACAAATCATATCATAACAACTAATATTTCCTTGAAGTGGCAAACAACTGTTGGTTCATTTGGTGCTAGGGTCTTGTTTCTGCACCTAAAACTGTACATAGATTTTCCCGTTACTCTCGCTGGTTAGTTGATACGTCAGAGATTTTGAACTACAACGAAGTGTTCTGGCTAAGCTCAAAATCTCCTGTTACCATTTCTTCTGTTCATCTTCAAAATTCCCTTGAAGCTCTCTCACCAATTCTAAGTCCTTCTAATCATGTCCTACCATCAATCTTCCCTTAACAAAAATCTCTCTAGGCATACACCATTTTTTGGCATCAGGTTATGGATTATTTTAGTTGCTTTAGCTCTACTCTTCACTTTTCTCTTTCTCCTTGTCATCTTTATCAGCATTAACTATCTTTGTCGCCAGAAGAAATCAAAGTCCCATTTCCTTCTACCAAATCCCATTTCTTGCAGCAACAACTTTAGGAAGAGTTACAGTGCATCATCACTGGACAGAAGGCTGCTGTCTCAACGTGTTGTTGAGATTGAAATGAACATGGCAAAGCTAGACCATCGTAATAATCTTGGTGGGAGTGGGACGGCCACACAAAATATTAACGCAGCTGATTTGGAGTCAGTTGCTAGATACTCCCCTGTTGTTTTAGATGCATGGAGAGGAAATAGGTTTGCTTATAAGGATATTGAGATGGTGACCAATGGGTTTTCTAATGAGAATTTGATCGGAAATGGCGATCATGGAGTTGTTTATCGTGGCATTTTATTGGATGCTACAAGAGTGGCTGTAAAGAGCCTACTGAATAAGAGGTATGCTCTTTCTCAAATCTACTGCTTGCATTTTTCTTCATTGAAGAATGGGTACGGTTTGTTAATTACATGGCATTTACAAGTTTCTTATACAATTACATATTATTGATACAATCATTATCAATCAGTTGCCAAGCTGAGGAATTTATAGCTGAAATGGAGGTCATAGGACATGTTAGACACAAGAATTTAGTGAAACTGCTTGGATACAGTGTGGAAGGAGGTTACAGGTATTATCATCTACTGTTCATCTTCAGGAATTATTTTCATTTATTTGTTAATTTTAATTTAAAGGCTTTGCTTCAATCAGAATGCTTGTGAATGAGTATGTGGATAATGGAAATCTGCATCAGTGGCTTCATGGATGGACAGAACAAGTTAGCCCTCTGTCATGGGGTATAAGGATGAACATTATCCAAGGAGTAGCAAAAGGGTGAGCTATTTAATTCTGACATTTTCATTTTAATCATTATACACTTCATATGCTTCCTTTTACTTTATGCTTATGTGATTTGAAGAGTTTGCTTCTAAAGATTAGCCTACCTCCACGAGGACATTGAACCGAAGATCATTCATCAAAATCTAAAATCTACCAACATATTGCTTGATCACCAATGGAATCCTAAGATCTCAGACGTGGGGATTG
The DNA here is from genome assembly GCA_949634005.1 of Mallotus japonicus. Lineage (NCBI taxonomy): Eukaryota > Viridiplantae > Streptophyta > Magnoliopsida > Malpighiales > Euphorbiaceae > Mallotus > Mallotus japonicus. The sequence goes on from CATIWK010287385.1 coordinate 13,400, forward strand.
TTAAGCTCTGTAGCCCTGAGCGAAATCATACAGCAGCTCGCCTGATGGGCACGTCTGGGTAAGCATCCCTTGTTAATTTGCTCAAGTATGCAATTTCATTACAAGGGCAATGCGCCTAAGTTCTGGTAAGTGAAACTTAATAATTTGGCTGACCATGTCAAATAGCGTGCTTATTATTCTGCAGTTATTTATCTCAAGAATGTGCTTCAAATGGAGCTCTTAATGAGAGGACTGACGTTTATAGTTTCGGAATTCTAGTAATGGAGATCATATGCGGAAGGACTCCTGTAGATCACAATCAACCCCAAGTAAAGATTCCTAAAACCGTTGGGGTGATTTGTTCGAGACTAAAGTTCATACCTTTTGACATATAAATTAGCTATCAATTGCAGGCATATTTAGTTGACTGGTTGAAGTCCATGGTTGCAAACCACAAAATCAAGTATATAGCAGATCCGAAATTGCCAGGAATGCCATCGTCAAAGGAGCTCAAACGCGTACTTCTACTTGCTCTTCGATGTGTTGATCCTGATATAAAGCACAGGCCTACCATGGGAGAAGTGATACACATGCTTGAGCCGCGCGACTTACTACTAAATGATGTACTAATTACAACACTTACACAATGCCTTCATCCATTTCATTTTAATGTTAAGAATCATATCTCACTGAATTATCTTTAATGATCATATAATGTAGGAACGTCCGATTAGGAGACACTCCCCATCTCATCAAACATGCTCGCAAGAGACTCAGACAACTGCAAAATCGGGTGAGGTTGATTTTAATACACATGAAAGGGAAAGCAGCGGTAATGTGTATCAGAAAATGATGTCGAAGTAAAGACAAGTTTTTTAATGGGTTACAGGTTCAAGATTATATTTTCGTTTCGGTTGCTGAGAACATTTTAATCTTCGGTCTTCATTTGTAGTTACTTTATACAATACATTCTGTAGGTTCTATTCATACTTGCTGAACGAACTGCAATATGCTGCTATATGGAACATACACACTATTGTTTTTTTTTTTTTTCCATATTACTTGCTTCCTTTGATAGTACTGAACATGGTGGGTCATAACTGAACCAACCATTTAACACATTTCAGGGGAAAATTTTCTTGGCAGAACAAGTGTTCAGCTGATTACAAATGAACAGGCCTTGCCAGCCGATCCAACAGTTGTTGGTATTTTTATTCATTTATTTTATAATATTTATGAAATTATTTGTCTAAAATGAGTGAATTTATAGCCTGAAACTGTTATTCCATCAGCTATAACTTCCTGGATTCCGCCTGACATTTCGCTGCCAAGTGCAATTGTAGCACTGTCAGGAGAAAGGCAGGTTAACCTTCTTATCGCTAGTTGCTTTGCAGGCATTCTAAATTTGATTCCATATTCATTCCATCCATTTTTAACTGCAATGCTGTCGTCCCCCGAGACTATGTAACAATCTTCAATTCCATTATTCGTGCATCAGTGCACAACAAAAATCAAATTTTCAGAAAGAATCCTACCCACAAAAGAAACAGAAGTGGAACCTAATTATAACACAAACGGACCTAGATTAATCCCAATTTCTTTTAGGAAATTTCAGTAGATGGACCATTTGACCTATTAGTTTTCATTTTTGGCTATGGATTTTTGTTTTTTTCATTTTTGAACTTCCACTTTTTCAGTTTTATGTTTTCAATTTTTTTTTTCATTTTTGGCCCTTTTTTTTGTCAGCTATATAACTTTCTCTGTAATTTTTTTATTACCTATTAAAAGAAATAAAAAAATTAATTGTCTAAATTGAAACAAATTAAAATCTAGGATTATTTAGAAAATTGGCCTATAATTGAGGATGCATAAGACCATTTTCTCAATTTAAAAATTGAGATTTTATATATAAAATTATTTTCTATATAATAGGATTTTAATTATTAGTTTTGAATTTAATGATTAAAATTGTACAAATACTAGGAATTATACTGTCCAAAGTACAAGGCGATGTATGGATATAAGATATAACTCAAATTGAAGCAAAATCTTTTTTGGTGTTACAGAACAATTGCATTTTATTTCTTCTTGCAGAGAATCAACATGGAACTTAGCTTAAGCTATATCTATCAGCAGAACAAGTTTTTAGCTTAATATTCTCAATAGGCGGCCTGTCTTTCGGAAAAGGACACTGAATTCTTTTGTTAGGCAACAAATTGCACGGCTTAGGAGAAACATCGCTTGTTGCTCCCTCTATGTTTGTGCAATTCCATTGTAGTTTCTTTGGTTTCTGTGTCAGTGTAATTGTTACATTAGACATGCAAATTCCTGTGAAAGGACTCTTTTCAATCCCTTCAAGCCGCGCTGAATAGGTCACATTTTCTGCTACAATGTCTCGGTAGTTTATACGAGTAATGTTAGGCAGTGCATTTGGATCATAACCTTTTTCTGGGTGCGATCCATAAGCGCCAGTCATCCAAAAAACATACTTCATTGTCTTAAGATCCATTCTTCTCACAAAAATGTCTTTCACATAAGCTCCTCTTCCTGGTGCTGTTTTCATTCTGACGCCTGATTGAGTGTTGATTGCTTTGATATCTTCAGCTCTGACGTCCTGGATTCCGCCTGACATTTCGCTGCCTAGTGCAATTGTAGCACTGTCAGGAGAAATACAGGTTAACCTTCTTATCACTAGATGCTTTGTGGGCATTCCAAATTTGATTCCATATTCATCCCATCCACTTTTAACTGCAATGCAGTCGTCTCCTGAGACTATGTCACAATCTTCGATTCGAGTATTCGTGCATGAATCTGCACAACAAAAATTTATTCTTCAGAATGAATCCTACCCAGTACCCACAAAAGAAACGAAAATGGAACCTAATTATAACACAAACAAACCTGGATTAATCCCATCTGTTAAGAATAGTCAGTCCTTGGATCAACACATCACTGCAATTTTTCAAATATAGAAAATGTATTAATTTTTTCAACATAGTTGCAACATAGCGAAATTTATCTGCTAATTTGTGCATATCCATGATATATATAAATGCATGGGGTCAGATAAAATTACTAAATAGTCTTTATTTATTATTATGGCCAAACCAACTTAGCCCCTGAATTTGTAGA